>PVKC010001962.1:16737-46512 GCA_004027635.1 Crocidura indochinensis
ATATATATATATTTCCTTTAACTTCACCTGTTTTGGTTCTGTTTGGTACAAAAACCTAGAAGTGTCTTGCCTGGGATAAAAGTTCGGGCACAGAGATTGTGTAGACTGTCATTCTTATCCCGAAATGCACCAGCAATGTAATATGGCACCAATCCCTTTTGCAAAGACATACTAAAAAGGGAGAAATTTTATGTATAGAAGCAAGCGCTTATCTACTAGGGATAAGAATCCATACTTTTCTTTTTTTGGTTTTTGGGTCACACCCGGCAGTGCTCAGGGGTTACTCCTGGCTCCATGCTCAGAAATTGCTCCTGGCAGGCACGGGGGACCATATGGGGCACCGGGATTCGAACCGATGACCTTTTGCATGAAAGGCAAATGCCTTACCTCCATGCTATCTCCCGGGGCTCCAAGAATCCATACATTTTATAATACAGGGGTGCCTCCCACCTTGAACAGGTATCATGTGAACCCAAGTTAGACTCTTTGTGATCAGACAGTAACTGTCTGAATCCCAGATCCCAGACATAGAACCAATACACAGTTCCCTACAACAGCACCAGGAACCAAACTCCCCTGGGGAATTCCTAATACCAATCTGGCACCAACTTGTGTCAATTTTGATATGACATCCTGATGATGAAGAAAGAGCAACAACTTGATCTAAAAGCAGATTGTCCCATTTCATCACCTAAGAGTAAGATAAAATTAGAAGACACATCATCTCATTGTTCTGTGCAAAAACCAAGATCACTAATTACAGAAGACTGACTTTGACAACCATGACTGGCCAGATCTTATTCTGGGACCAATAAGAAAGACCCTAGCCAAGGCCTTTGCCTAGGATTTTTAAAAAGACCAAGATTTGACAACTGAAACTAAGCAGAACTTCTGGAATCAATATCAAAGGATCTATCCTAGACTTTGTCCTAGGATCTGTGCAAAGACTAAGACCACTAATTACAGAAGATTGATTACAACAACCGTATGGAAAGGAACTTCTAGAACCATAAAGACTCTATCCTAGACCTTGTCCTATGACCTGTGCAAATACCAAGATCTCTAGCTACAGAGGACTGATTTTATCATCCACAAGAGAGCGGAACATTTCCTAGCACCATGAAAAGATTTTAGGGTTCAATAATGAGTGTGTACGGAGCCTGTAGTTTTATGTTTCAAAGGCGTAGAAACCCTGTATCTCTTAGGTCTAGGGAATTCCCTTTCTAATTTCCCCATTCTTACTGTGCCCATGGAAAAAAATAAAAATAAAAACTCAAAACCTTGTCACACCAGCATGCCTTCCTTTTTTATTCTTTCTTCTTCTTAATTTTTATTCCGTGTGCTTGTTGTTTTGTTGCTATTGTTCTTTTAATAGTTGCTTGTTTTGTTTCTTTTGTTACTTTTCTTCTTCCCCCCTTTCTCCTTTAAATTGCTATTTATAGCCTCTATACCAGGGATCCTCAAACTTTTTAAACAGGGGCCCAGTTCACTGTCCCTCAGACCATTGGAGGGCCAGACTATAGTAAAAACAAAATTACAAACAAATTCCTATGCACACTGCATACATCTTATTTTGATGTGAAGAAACAAAACGGGAACAAATACACTATGTGGTCCGCGGGCCGTAGTTTGAGGACTACTGCTCTATGTGGACTCCTCCATATTTTATTTTCTTTTTCTTTTATTTATTTTATTTTATTTTATTTTTCCAAGACAACCACAGAACTGGAATCATCTTGTTTTGCTTCATAACTTGAAGTGAAAAAAAAATAGATGGTACCAAGACCAAACAGTCTTATAAGCATTGAGTGGAAATAAAAAAAAAAAAAAAGATCAGACTTAAACATCAAACCAAAGTCAAAGACAATAGAATTGATACCGAATCTACAACAAACTATACACAGAGGGGAGCAGTTACACTATCAATCCAGGGGATACAAGGGGGAGATATGGGATGCATGCTAAAAACTGGGGTGGAGGGAGGACAACACTGGTGGTAGGAATGGCTCTGATTCATTGTTACTATGTACCTTAAAATATTACTGTGGAAGATTTGTAATTCACTTTGTCAGAATAAAAATTATTAAAAAATGTTTTCAAAACTTAAAAAATAATTTTAGTGTACCGCAAGACAAGTCTTTAGAGCATTTACCCTGTAGCAAAAATATGCAGCCAAATTAAATCTCCGATAATGAGGAGAGTTCAATATATCTCCATGGGATAACCATAGGAAGATACATAACATTGATTTAAAATGTTTATTAAGGGATTTTAATGAAACCAGAAAATGGTTATTAATGAAATGCTAAGAACAAAAATTAGAATTCAAAACTGCATTTGTAGTATAACTGACAATTTTTTGGACGGATCACACCCAGCAGTGCCCAGGAGTTACTTCTGACACTGCTCTCAGAAATCGGTCTTAGCAATCCTTGGGAAAAGGAATATGGGAGTCATCACTTTCCCCAACTTTGAATTGCATTACAAAGCTATAATCATTAAAGTATCATGGTACTGGCATAAAGACAGACCATCAGGTCAGTAAAATAGACTTGAATATTCAGAGAAATGTCCCCCAGACATATAATCAATTATTCATTGATAATGGGGGCAATAAATACAAAATGGAGCAAGAAATGCCTCTTTAACAAGTGGTGTTGAGACAAGTGGTCAGCCACTTGCAAAAAAGCAAACTCAGATCTCCATCTATCACCATGCACCAAGGTCAAATCCAAATGAATTAAAGACCTGAAACTATAAGGTATATAGAAAAAAATTTTTCTCAAAAAAATACAAATGGTCAAAAGGCACATGAAAAATGCTCCACATCACTAATCATCAGGGAGATGCAAATCAAAACAATAATGAGGTACCATCACACACCACAGAGACTGGCTTATCTCAAAAAGAACAAGAACAATTGGTGCTGGTGGGTATGCTATCTAGTCCA
This sequence comes from Crocidura indochinensis, assembly GCA_004027635.1. Classification (NCBI taxonomy): domain Eukaryota; kingdom Metazoa; phylum Chordata; class Mammalia; order Eulipotyphla; family Soricidae; genus Crocidura; species Crocidura indochinensis. The sequence continues at coordinate 19,688 of PVKC010001962.1, forward strand.
GTCAACGACCTAAATGTAATAGAATATATATGAGTAAAAATAATACAAAATCTGTGCAACCCTGAAGTAAATATTTCTTAAGTAGCAAAATAATAAAGGTATAAACTATAAAAATCAAACTTTTATCATTATTTCAAGTTCCAGTTTTCAAGGGATGCTCTAAAACATGATCCACCATATATTATATTCAGACTATGTAGAGTATTATAGCAAGTTAGAATTAAACACAGTTTAATATAAATAAAAAAAACTTGAATAGAATATATAGGAACAATTATACAACTCATGAGAAAATACTTAATACCGATAATCAGAGGTATAATGATTAAAGCCATAAGGAGATACCACTGTGAGTTATTAAAAGGCAAACAATTTAAAATTGTCTACTGCTGGACCATAAGTTTTAAGTTCAGGAGTTTCCCCTGGAACAACAGTCTCCATAGCATCATTAGAAGCAACTCCCACCTGAGCAATAAGCCAAGAGTAGTTACTGAGCACCACAGAGTATAGCCTGCTGCCAAACTCCCCAAATTCAAACCACAAAAATAAAATCCAAAGATAGATCATATAACAGTTAATGGCTGGGATATAGTAAACTAGAGCTTACATACAAAGCTGATAGGATTAGAAAATAGAAAACCCGGGCCGGGCAGTGGCGCTGGAGGTAAGGTGCCTGCGCTAACCTAGGATGGACTGCGGTTCGATCCCCTGGTTCCCCAGATGGTCCCCCGTGCCTGCCAGGAGCAACTTCTGAGCAAATAGCCAGGAGTAACCCCTGAGCGTCACCGGGTGTGGCCCAAAAACAAAAAACAAACAAACAAAAAACCAAAAACAAAATAGAAAACCCACATATGAAAACTGGAAGTTTCCTAAAAATTTAAATAAATTTTGGACCTAGGTATTCCATAATTCAGTATATTCCTCAGTTTAAAATACACATATATAATTCATAGTCTGAAAATGATCTCATAATATGAATGCTTCATGATATAGAATGTCCACAGTAGCATTATTTATAATAGTAAAAACAAATAATACAAATACCTATCAATGGATAAACAGAATGTGGTAATATACCCAGTAAAGCAAATTGCAACCAGCAATAAAAGAAAGAATGAAGTATAATCTATTGTGGATACATAATTAGGATGAGTAGAGAGCAGTTTCTCTGTCAGTTTGTGAAAACCCTTTAAATGATCAAAGTTTTGCAATCACATATATGCCCTTTATACTCTATGCATCATGGAAACCAAGGACATGGTCAATCTCCTATTAAACTCTAATATATCAATGTCACTTCTGAAAGGACTTTTCAATTTTTCTTTCACTAATATAAATATGTCTTATTTTTAAATTACTCGGTGTTATGCCTATTTAATGAAGTATATATAAAAGTAAAAAGAATCTCGGGCCAGAGTGGTGGCGCAAGCGTTGCACCCACTGACCTATAGGACAGACCATGGTTCGATGCCTCTGACGTCCCATATGTTCCCCCAAGCCAGGAGCAATTTCTGAGTGCATAGCCAGGAGTAACTCCTGAGTGTCACTAGGTGTGGCCCAAAAAAGAAAACAAAACAAAAAAGTAAAAGGAATCTGCTTCAATTGTAGCAGGTGTATATTAAGCTTAAGTGATGGCGGAAACCATGCTGGGTGCACAACAGAGAGTTGAGTTTAGCAAGGCAAGTCCCTGTCTGCCGGAAGGAAGCTCATGGTGCCAAGTGGGGAGATCAGAGACCTACTTCACTACACTCTTCTAGGCCCACTGATGATCCTTTTGACATTATATTTACCAATTCAATATTAGCTAAAAATCACCACCATTTATGAAAAACACTTGGTAATATGAAAATGTACAATCTTTCTGACTCTTGCACCTAATATAATTGGAGGTGTGCCTAAATTGAAGCATTATTTAGGATCAAGACAGTAAATAATGTGCTTGCCTTACATGCAGCAGAACTCCAGTTTAATTTCTGGAATCATTTATAGTTCCTAAGTACCACCAGGGAACTCTCCTGAGCACAGAATAATCCCTGAGCACCTATGAGTGCATCTCCCAAATAATAAAATAAAAAAGAAAGAAAAGGCAGCATTTAAAATATCCAAAACACCAAAAGATATACCTTAAGGAGAATGGACAAGGAAGGTACTGATCACATTTATCTGAAAACAGATAACTTGGGCAACCACGTTAAAAGCTATCCTGTAATGTATAGTTTAGAGTTTTCAGATATAAATATTTGAAAAAACTGACATAGGGTCATAAAAATTAAAACACCAATATGCTATATCCCTATGAGAACTCTTCCCTGTGGGCTACATAAAAATCAATCTTATAAATGTTCCTGTGATAATGACACCACCACAACTGCTTTATTATGTACACAAGAATTCCCTTCAATTAACAAACGTGAAAGGGCACTTTGGTTGTCAGACTATTAAGATGGACTAATTGCACTCTTCTCCCTGCCAAAAGCATTCTTTCAACTTGGCTACCTCAAGGTCTTCTCTCAGAGCTGATCTGTGGAAAAACAAACAAGCAAATAAAAAACAAAAAACCTGCTTGAAACTGGTTTAGTGTTTGAAAAAACACTTCACTATTGATAGGTTCCTATCTTCAAAGGAAAATAAATCTAACATTTTTTTAACAAAAATGTAGTCATTTATTCTACCCAGATATGTAAAAATCTTTATAGAAAGAACTGTTAAAATAAATTTCTCTTGAATTTAGTTTCAAGCATGTTTGCCTGTCTCTAATTATCTAATTGTACAGGTTTACTTTATCAGTACAGAATTCTATTGATAACTATAATTTTCTGAATGCTTAGAAGCTGAGAGTTAAATTTAATGTTCAGTGATTGTAATTATAACACTTTGGGGTCCTGGTTCAATTTTCTCTCCACTCTCAAAATAGTGTCAAAATCACATGTGAGTTTTATTTTGTTCCTCCTCTTCTAACTTTTCATACTGTAAGCTATTCCAAATCTCCTCTAGGAAAAGTACAAGTAACAGATCATTCATTTTCATTGTATAATTAACTCCGATGTTTACTTACATTTGGCAACTCTGAAGTAGTCTAAATTGACCACATCAGTCCCTTTTTTACAAATCATTATTCACTGTGCTGTTTTCCATTCCTGGCAAAGCAACTCTAGTTAAGTAAATCCTTACTTATTTTAATAAATTTTATTTAATTATACAACTACGATGTACAAAGTTATTGACTGTTGCGTTTTAGACATATTCAACACTTATCCCACCACCAATGTTAACTTCTCTCCACTAGTTTCCCATACTCCATCCACTCTACTACCTTCCTCTCCGGTCTCCCACTTTGATAGGCACATTACTTAGTTCTGTGGTTTCAGCTTAGATTTCATATTTTTAGTGTTGATAGGTTTGTGCTTTGGATATATAGCTACACCACTTTCCCACAAAACTAGTCAAACTGAAGCCCCAAATCCATATACCTCCATTACTTAACTTTCTCATATTCATTCTCCTCTTGATTTCTTTTCTACTCTGTCCGTCCCATTAGCTCTGTTGAAGGATCTAGGACTCCCCACTTTAATAAAACTATTCATCTAGTTATCCTAAGTGATAAGAATCATCCAGTGTTTGTCTTCCTTGTGTCCTTCACTCAAAATGATATCTTCCGGTTCCAACCAGGTTGCAGAAAATTGCATGATTTTATTGTACCTTACAGTTGCATGGTATTTCAGTATTGTGTACTATCTTCGTAAGTATTTATCCTGTGACCTTAGGTGTATTTTTTTTCCTATAAAACGTGAACTACTCTTTGCTTTTTTAATAGAGTAGTTTAGTCCACTGACTCTGAGAATGATTAATGATATATAAGGCTATGCTGCAATTTTTGTGTATGTGTGTTTTGTTTTGTTTTGTTTTTGATTTTTTTGGCCACACCGGTGATACTCAAGGGTTAGTTACTCCTGGCTATGCTCTCAGAAATCACTTTTGGCTTGGAGGACCATATGGGACACCAGAGATTGAATCCAAGACCATCCTGGATCAGCTGCATGCAAGGCAAACGCCCCCACCGCTGCGCTATCACTCTGGCCCCATATTATTTTGTAAAAGTTTTATTTTTTCATAGATGGTCTTTCAGTAATTCTTGATAGGTTGAGTTGCCAGATCACGTTTGTCTGAAAGGTTCTCATCCTTCCTTCAAGTCAAAATAATAATTTTACAGGGTAGTGAACTCTAAGCTGGAAGTTTTCTCATTTAGTACTTTGAATGTCTTTCCATTCTTTCCTGGCTTATAAGATATCATATGAAAGATCTGTTGCAATTCAATGTTGTACTTGTGGGTTTTCTTCTCCCTTGATACTTTTAGTAGTCCATCTTTGTCTTTTGATTTTACTGTTATGATCACTTTATGTTTTGGCATTGTTTTAATTAAGGCTATTTTGTTTGCGCCCCTTGCATCTTGAATTCTCTCCAGAAATCAGGAAAGTGCTCAGTTATTATTTCTTTTACTAGCTATTTTTACTGTTTCTCTTTTTCATCTCCTTCTGGTATGAGTTGAAGATTATTCCTCTTCATAACATTATTCATAACATTATCACAAATTTTACCTTTTATTCCACTTATTTACTTTTATTTTGTCATTTCATTATTGATGATTAGTATTTTGACTTCAATATCATTGATATGGTCCTCCACATGTTGAATTCTGTTGTTACGGCTTGCAACTGTCATTTTTTTTCACTCTTTTTCCCCCCATTTGTATGGACTCTTTGGTACCCTGGATCGGTTCATGTCTGAGCTGAGTGAATTTTGCTTCTAGTGATTGCTTTATTTCTATGGCCATTGCATGAAGCATTGATTTAAGTTCCTCTCTGATGAGGCTTGAAGTTTTATTTGAGCTAGATGATTTGTCAGGACTAGAGTCCCTGTCTGCCAGAGGGGAATTCCTTTGCTTTCTCATTGCTCTTAAAGATTTGCGGATGCTGTGATTTGAGCTTCAGAGTAGAAGTTAACTGAGATTTGATCTCTTTGGGTTATTTTTCATCAAGTTGATGATATCCCTTATAGTACGTTAATCTAATGATTTCTATACCCTTAAGATGGTTTTTCATGCTAAGAAAGGTAAATATATAAAATTCCATCTGCACAATTTTTATGGAGGTATATGGATCAAGATGGTAAAATACTTAGACTTGGAAGGATTGAGGGGGTAAAACTGTCACAGATGCTTATGTGCTCATGTGGTTTCAGATCCAAGACCCAGAAAATGAGAGGGCTTCCTAAGTCCCAGGGATCCAGAGAAAGGTCATAGTACAGGGGCAATGAGACAGGAAGAGGATTGGAGCCTTGATTCACTAGATGATTCAAGAGGCCAGTGTCAGCATAATGGGTCAATAGGGGACATATACTGAGTTTGAGACCTGATCAGTGGGGGATTCCTTGGTTCAGGAGACCCAGGAGGAGGTAACTCTTGCTTAGTTTAACAATAAATCTTTTCTCACAATGAATACACCACCCTCCATTTCCAACAGACAACATAATCTCAAAATACATATTTTGTCAAACCTAAGAATCTTGCCATAATTATACATGAATTATATGCCAAGTCTATTAGTATCCCTTTACAGAGCCTGAATACTGGCTGGTCACTGAGATATTTCTGGTCACTGAGAATCAGGCAAGTATCAGAAGAAGCTCAGGATAGAAACCAAGGGGGTTAATAAATAGAAGAGGAAGGAAGGAAGGAAGGAAGGAAGGAAGGAAGGAAGGAAGGAAGGAAGGAAGGAAGGAAGGAAGGAAGGAAGGAAGGAAGGAAGGAAGGAAGGAAAAAGAAAGAAAGAAAGAAAGAAAGAAAGAAAGGAAGGAAGGAAGGAAGAAAGAAAGGAAGGAAGGAAGAAAGGAAGGAAGGAAGAAAGAAAGAGAATACAGTAATACACTTAGAACACACTAAGGCTACTGAGTTGAAAGACATATTTGGATTTTAATTCTATTCTGGTCTCCTAGCTTCACTAAGTACTCACTCGTCACAAATATAAAATTATTTCAATAACAAAAATAAAAACTACAATGGAATCAAAGTACAGGAATTATCAGAGCACAGGGAATTTCCTGTTCTTCTGCTCTGCCACCAGGTCAATTCTTGCAGGTGCAGTTTCCCTTTGGAAATCACCCTCACTGCAGCACCCAACGACCCATAATCAAAAAGGCAAACAAATATTGTACATCTCAGTTCTTGTCTGAGTCAGGGTGACCAGTTTAAAGGTACGGATATGATGGCATCCGGCGACAAAGCAGCAACAATATTCATAATGGAAGAAATGGTCTTAATTTTTAGTATCCTTCCTTCAAATCCAGGGGGGTCAAGGGATGAATTTTTGAATGCCAGCAAATCCACAAACTTACTTCACACACAGTACCATGCTAACATAAATGATGCACTGGAGGGGATTGGGGGGGGGCTGGTTATAATTTTGTTTTTATTTTGAGTCCATTATTATAAAAAGTGAAAAACTGTTACCTTTTCCATCCACCTGTCTGACTCTACCAGCAGATCATCAACTATAGAATCATAAATACAAAAAAACACAAGTTCAGGGGCACCTGTCACTCAAAATCCGGAGTAAGCTTTTGTGGATTTTTAAATTTATTTTATTCTTTTTTTGTCTGCAAACATAGTGCTTAATATGGTGCAGGTATTAGGAAAAGGACTGTTTGCTAAACACTTAGTATGTATTCATTTGAGTCCTATTTAGAAGTCATTCATAGGAAAATGTCATTTGCCAAAAACTGAGGAGACAAGTCAAATCTGGAGGTTGATCATACCTCATTTTTACATTGAAGATAAGTAAAAACCATAGTAATAACAATTGAAGTATATAATTCAGAAAAGGAATCACCCCTAGTATAGCAGGGTATTTCCCTACTTGATTAAAATTTAGACTGCAAGCACCTCTAACTCTTAAAATAAAAAAGCAGTGCAACCGTGAATTTTCTCTACAAATTCTCTAAGCAGGAAGGGCCCGCAGGAGCGAACACAATAGTGGTAATGAAGCCAAAAACACAAGACAGAAACAACTCGACTCACAGTTCAAAATGCAATTGTGGCTCACAGGGCAAGAAGAGGCTCCTTTGGTCTCTCCCTCCCTGGCTTTCACCATCAACTTTGTCCTCGACACATTTGACGTGGCGAAGATTTTTATCTTCCCAACATTGTGCCTTTATACTTTCAGAGCCATGACATTTTACTTGAAAAGCAACAGGGTTTTAATTTCTAATTTTCATTTGATCTTAGGCGCCTGCACATTATCAAGTACAGAATTCCCCAGAAAAAGGATCCTTTTTATAAGATGATTCTCTACACTCACTCTTTTAGAAAATATCAGGATAATATGGTACATGAGCATTATTGTTGGGGACTTGGCTTGAGGAAAGCAACGTCTCAAATTGAGAGAAGAGCTGCATTTTGTAAAAAATAATTATTCTTCCTTCCTCTTTCTCTGGAAGCTATCTAAAGTTCCATTCACATCTACAATCCATTAACAAATGTTTTTTTGTTTTTTTTTTCCCTGTGGCTCCCCTGCTACCTGAGTGATGCACGGTTACAAGTAAATAATAGCTGACTTTTGAGAGGCTGGGAAAGGTCCCTGCAGCGCTGTTGAGTACATCAAAAGTACTGTCAGTTTAATGACACAGATAACCTCCCTTTAAGGTAACCTTAGATGTAATGGGCTTTCCTAGTTTCAAAACCGATAATAAAGTGGAGAACAGAACAGAAAAAAAAATCTATGTCTTTTCCTATCACTCAACATGCAACTTGAAGTCGAAGGCCACTGTGATAAATCTGTAGTCCTTTCACTGAGTGCTTTAATGAATGTCAGCTGGCAAATTCTAGCCTTGGAGAGGGGACTGAACATCAAACTGATCTGTCATTAAAGCCATCTTGGTCAACTAGTGGAATGTGACCCCCCACACTCTTCACACAAAAGATTAAAATAACACAAAAGAGTAGCCGTGGGGTCAGAAAGATAGCAAGTAGAGTGATTTGCATTGCATACAGCTAACCTAGATTTTATCCCCTGCACTCCAAATGGTCCCTCAAGCTCATCCAGGAAAGATTCTCAAGTACAGAGACAAGTAGGCTTAAGCACAGCTGGGGATGGTCCCAAACCTTTGTGATAAAAAAAAAAAAAAAGTGTAGCCTCTTGATAAGTCTCTAAGAAGCAGAAAGGAAAACAATAGACACCTTAAATTTGTGAAAAACAATAAAGTTGAAGATTAACGTGGACACTGGGCCCAATCCACACATCTTCTCAGCTATGCTATGATGGGGCAGATCCTGTGAACCAATGGAAGCTTTCAGAGAAAAGAAATTAAGGCAATGAGTGCCAGGTTTGAAACTGCTGGTCAGGATGGGCACACATGTCAGTCTGGGAAAAAGAGAGGAAGAATGTCAAGTTCTGCACATCTGAAGCTAACTAACTGATTATCTCCCACAGCCTTAATCTATCTAAATGAATAACTGATTATCTCCCACAGCCTTAATCTGTCTAAATGAAGAACATGACTATTTAATCTCCTTTTTCAATTCAATGAAGGAAAAACCAAATGAGCACATATAAGAATCAACTTGGGAATGGACATAAGAACAGCCTTCAGATGAGCCAGCATCTTGTGTCTTCTATTGAACAGGAAAGATGGAGTTCTCAGGTAAACCTGCTCATTCTCTCTATGGCAGATCCTGCTCCCTGCATCTCCAGATTAAAAAACAAGTATGTGAAAATGCTACTTCAGAATACAGATACACATAATACACATAGAATACACATAGTCCTGAATCTGTATGTAGTAGTCCTCTTTCATTTCTCCCTCCTCCATTCTGCCCATCCCATCTCATCTGCAAATACAGCTAGGGTTGCACCACTGGAATGCATCATTAAATTAGAGAGCCCCACTGTTCCAGATTCTCCAGTTCTGCCATCCTCCACAAGTCACAAATACCAGCCTGGAGGCTGCTCCAGTTGACAATGACAGTTGAATAAAATGGCACTATTTAGTCTCAATTATATTTATTTGAGCAATTTAGCACATGCTTCCTGACAGTTACTTAATTTCTCTCTATAGTTTTACCTTTATATCCTTAAATTTAAATGTAAATAAAAAAACCATAAAAATTAAGGATTATTATTTTAAAATATTTCCCATGGTATTTCCCAGAAGGAAAGTCGATCTATAAGGTGGTGAGTCTCAACAGACAACTGAATATGTAATTTTTTGTTCCAGAATTGGTTTCTGTGATGCTAAAGATGAAAAGGCATGGGGGCGGGGCTTGCTCCCCTTCTCTCACTGCAATCTAAGAAGTCCTGCAAACTGCAGTCTAAGAAGTCCTGCCAATATCTGACCTTAGCCACTTTTTCAAGGGTTATTAATAACAGGTTAAAAGGACTGTGGAAACCCCAAGCCACTACTGTAATTCTCCAAAATCTGTCTACAGGAACGAAATATGTGTGTAGGGTACATTGAGAGATACTCTGCATTCATGAATTATGAGTTCAGTGAGTGTCCTGGGACTTTACCCAAACTAAGCCTAAGACAATCCTTCCAAAAACATCACTCTAGATTATATCTGCCCATGAGGAAAAAAGAATATTGTTACTTCATTCTCAAGATGGGTGCTGGCCTACAGGGCAGATTTGCTGCCTAGTCCATGCCTTAACTACTTGAACAAGAGAAGAAAAAGTGGAGACCTTAAGCAGACTAGTGAGTAGAGATATGCCATATTATGACAAGTGTTTCCCAATAACCATATGCAACGCAGCCATATGTGGAGGACCACTGTACCCCCCCAAGCCTCCTCACTCAAACTGCCCAGGGAAAGGGTCCCTCCAGGTCCCCAACAATAGATTTAGCCTTTGCACAGCTGCCTGAGAGGACACAGGTAGCATGACTTAGTCTTATAGAAGCAGTGTCAAGATGAGAAAGAAACATAGAAAGGTAAAATGGGACTGAAATAAGAGGGAATAGGAGGGACAGTGGGGAAAAGCCAAGAACACAGGCTAAACTGAAGGCAATATTCATGCATAAACTCAACAGTACTCTTTGATCTGCAGGAGTGTAATGCCCAAGTTTCCAATAAAAGGAGACAAAGGAAGACTTAACAGACCATGGTGTAGGACACTAAGGAAAACAACATGGTCCTTTTTTTTACCCCAGAAAATATGGATTATTGAGGAGAAAAAAATAACTAAGAGAATGAAAAAGATTATTAAAAATCTTTTTTATCCTGTCTTACCTGCTCTTTTCATTTCCAGTTATGCATTTCAGCTCTTCTGGGAAGGAGGAGTTGAAGGGGACAATATTGTGGAGAATTTTGAGCAATGAAAAAGAGTCATCTAAGCTTGCTAGATATTGCTTGGAGGGGGGCAAAAACAAAAAACAAAACAAAACCCCACTTTGTTCAAACCTAATGCTTCCCTGCAACAGAGCAGTTTGCCTAATGTGGTCAAATGGCCAAGATCATGGGTCCCTGTTGTGATTTACAATGGGAAAGTTTAAAATGGCACAGCCTGTGCTGTGGTAATAAATGTTCATTATAAGCCTTTTAGAGAACTTCAGATGAACATTCACAGAGAAAGCTCTCTGAGGGAGGGAGGGAGTAGAGTTGTACAATCAAACAATATAAGGAGAAAGGAACAAAGCACCCATATGTGCCAACAGCCTTTTCACTGAGTTGGTCAAGTTCACTGCCAGAAAATCTAGAATCAGTGGTACAGAAACCTAAAGTTTGATTTTAGTGACTTCCCAGTTTCTCCAATAAGATAAAAAAAAAAGGCAGTCCTCAGGAACATTCTCCAGGTGAGGAGCTAAAGAGGGGTCTCCGCAACCTCCAGTGTGCCCCAACTTATCTTCAGTTCAGAAGGCAACTCCAACCTGAGGAGTGTGGGTTGCAGTATCAAAGGGGGAGGGTGCTGAGCTTTCTTATTCAGGGTAAAAGCTCACTTAAGTGTGATATTGAAAAAAAATTATTGTCAGATATAATTAAATATAATTTTATGGGGCCGGAGAGATAGCATGGAGGTAAAGCATTTGCCTTTCTTGCCGAAATTCGGTGGTTCGAATCCTTGCATCTCATATGGTCCCTTATGCCTACCAGGGGCGATTTTTGAGCATAGAGCCAGGAAGAAGCCCTGAGTGCTGCTGGGTGTGACCCAAAAACCATATATATATATATATATATATATATATATATATATATATATCTGCAGCCACATTCTAATTAAAGTAGCAAAGGGGAAATGTTTTTTCAGAGTTCCCTTAGCATAATGGAAAATCTCTACCTATTTTCCAATTGATATAACTGAATTCAGGTGAATTACTATTTTTCATTGCCTTCCTAAATTTTGGGCTGAGTTAGTTATTTATAACTGGCATGGAGCTTCCTCTATTAACATGGTGCCCTCTTCCCCCAGTAGCAACCAGACTTACATGTGGTTAACTCTAGCAACAGCCTGGCATGCTGTGAAGAAATGATTTTCGCCATCATTGAAAAAAGAATGTCCAGCACTAATCCTGATAACAGAGTCCACATAATATCCACTGATATTATAAACAATCAGGTCCTCACTTAGATGCTCTCAGCACCGTCAGTTGAACCACAAGGAGAAAGGAAAGACTCTGAGCAGACTAATCCCTTCTGTTACCACTTCAGATCTAGAAAAATATAGATACTGCTGGATAATGATATGGATTGAAAAAAATTATTGATGATGTCTGATTCTTAAATTCTGAATTTTCTCCATTACTTTGTCTCCTCTCACTCCCCAAATACTTTCATTACTTTCTATTGCCTACAGAATAAAATTCAACTTCTAGAGTATTAAATTCTAGGCTAGACTCAACCAACATGACTTCTGGTCTTTTCTTTCACTGCAAGCTCTATGGGGCAATGTTTAGATGGGTGCCCGACAGGATCTGATAACACATCTAAGAATTTCTGCTTAAGTACTAAAGAGAAGTGTGACTGTAGACAAGTAAATCAACTTCTGAGCCTTGGGTTATTTTTTTTCCATCTTTAATATTAGTATGTATTGCACAGGGTGGTTAGGAGAATAAACTTATGCAAATAAAACGAAAATAGCATTTCTCAGACTGCATTGCAACTGGTTTGCAGGCAGAAGGTGTTATCTATAATAGCAGTTATAGCTTTAGCCACAGACTAAGAATAGCATATGCAGTTCCTTGATTATGTCCTATGCTTCCCAGAGTTATAAGCCAACATTCAAAATTTAATAATCAGAATTTAATTATTTTAATTTATTAAGCAGTCCATTTTCATTTACAAGTGTCATTTTCAGAATACCAATCCATAAAAGACTATAAAACAAAACATAGTTAATGCAAGTAGATAGTTTATCTGAAATTCTGGTTTTGGTTGTTAGGATATGGCACTCAAGAAATCCTTAACTCTAAGTAGAATAAATCTTGTAGATCTTGCTTTTCTATAGTTCCACCACTGTGTTTAGTCATTAGCCATTCTGAGCATTTCTTTTGGGTTTAAAAGATTATAACCATAGTCATCTTCAAAATCCGTATTTTAGATTTTTTTCTCAAAAAAGTTGGCTCCTATTGCCAGACCTTTCCAAGCAAAGTAAGCTACAGATGATTTAATGAGATAAATATGATTGCCCTTCAATCACTATGATTATAAATAACCACAATAACTTGTTTTTTTTTATTACTTTATGCACCATAGTTTTGAAACAATTCCTCTCTCTTTCTCTCTCTCTCCATTATGGTTTGCAACTATTGTTAATGAAGGGGTACCATGCATGTCACTTTTATCCCCTTTTCGCACACAATTCTTGTCCAAAGTGATCAGTTCCAACTATCACTGTCATAGTGGATATTTCTCTACTCTAACAGCACTCACTGCTCTTTGAGGCAAGCTTCCTACGATGGACTATTCTTCTGGCACTTATCTCTATTGGCTCTAATATTATTACCATACTATCTTTTACTAGACAGGCGCTTTAACCAGTTAAGCGACGGAGACAAACCTACCATACTATCTTTTATTTTTCTTTTATGCCACATATAACTCAGATTATTCTATCTCTATTCTTTTCCTTCTTGACTCATTTCACTATGCATAATAATCTCCATATCTTTCCATGTACAATAGCCAGAACCGGGAAACAGCCCAAATGGTTAAGAACAGATGAATGGCTGAAGAAACTGTGGTAGATCTACACAATGGAATATTATACAGCTGTTAGGAAAAAGGAAGTCATGAAATTTGAACTTGTTTTTACAATTAACCTGTCTTCCTTTTCTAAAAAAAATTTCACTCCATTTGTGGTTGAAATATTATTACTCATAGTCAATGAGAGTGAATAGAAAATGTAGCTCAAATTTAATAAAAAAAAATGTAGGGGGAGGGGCCCGGGAAATAGCATGGAGGTAAGGCATTTACCTTTCATGCAAAAGGTCATTGGTTCGAATCCCGGTGTCCCATATAGTCCCCTGTGCCTGACAGGAGCAATTTCTGAGCATGGAGCCAGGAGTAACCCCTGAGCACTGCTGGGTGTAACCCCCCCCAAAAAAATAATTCACATCTTGGGGCCAGAGTGGTGGCATTAGAGGTAAGACATCTGCCTTGCAAGCGCTAGCCTAGGACAGACCGGGGTTTATCCCCAGGTCCCATATGGTCACCCTAAGCCAGGAGCGATTTCTGAGCAAACCCCCCCCCCACCAAAAAAACCGTAGGGGGGCATTATGTGTAGTTAAGAGTTCGCAAAACTCTACATGTACACAGTAGAAAATGAGAGTGTAAAGGGGCCTTCATGGCAACCACGCTTTCAGTTTTCTACCTCAAGGAAAGGAAGAGCTTACAAATTACCTTCTTCATATGAACAATCACTCCTAACTGCTAAAGGGAAGAAATGAACAACTGAATGACCCTCTGAATATTAAGAAAGTATAAAAAGTATGATTCATATGCATGCACATCTTCTTTGTAGTATCTAATATACAAAAACACCCAATAAGTATTCTGTATAATAATTCAAGGTCATGCAGATTAACTTCAAGAATGTTTCAATGTTAGAAATGTGTCAGACATTGTGGTACTTCTAGAAAGGAAATGTAAGGAAATTCTTTTTTTTGGTTTTGTTTTTTTGGGCCACACCCATTTGATGCTCAGGGGTTAGTTATTCTTGGTTAAGCGCTCAGAAATTGCCCCTGGCTTGGGGGGACCATATGGGATGCCAGGGGATCAAACCGTGGTCCTTCCTTGGCTAGCGCTTGCAAGGCAGACATCTTACTTCTAGTGCCACCTCTCTGGCCCCAGGAAAAAACATAAGAAAGAATGAAAACAATATACTGTGAATTAAAGAGGCAACTTATGATCTTTATTAAAATTGCTATTGAGGAATAAAGCAGTTAGTGTGCTTGTTTTGCATATGACTGACCTAAGTTTGATACCTAGTAACACACATGGCCTCTCAAGCCCTGCCAGGAATGATCCCTAAACTCAGATACATGAGTAAGGCTACTAAGTATGGCCCAAAATGAAGACATGGGAAAAAAATAATACAGTACACAGAAAGTATACCATAAAGATAATCAAAAATATTCCCTATAGATTTCATGACCTAACCTCAGGAACCTATTAATATGTCATCTAAAGTGGCAGAGGCAGGTAAATTTAAGGACCTGAGATGGGAGAACTTCTTGAATTATCTAGTGGGTCTATTTGAATTATATGGGTATCTAAGGCAATGAACATTATGATCAGAAAAAAAATGTGAAGCAACATTACCAGAAAAACCTTAAGTCTCTGGTTTTATACATGCATGACCAATGTCCTCTAGCTGAGGACTAGAAAAATTTAAAAAACAACACCACCACCACCAACAAAAACCAGATTTCAGTTTTCAATTCAGCATGAAAAGAAAAACTATTAAGATGTAAAGATGGATGCATATAAATATACATGTATTAAACCCATAGGATATACACCAAAAGTATAATGGAATGTAAATGTTATGCTTCAGGTCATAATGGTATATCAGTATAGGCACAGCATTTATGATTCATAGACCATTCTGTGGAAGATGATAATGGGTAAACTGTTCTTGGGGCCGAAAGTTTTTGGGCTTTCCTCTTTAGCTTTTCTGTGAACCTAAAACTGCTCAAAAAAAAAAAAAAACTAAGTCATAAAACAAAAGAGATTCTCCTCTAGGGCATCTATAAAGTTGGAACATAGCCCAGTTGCCATTCGATTTTACACCAAGACCTGAATTAGACCTTTAACCCCCACAAATGAAAGATAACAAGTTTGTGCTCTTTTATACCATGAGATTTATGGTAATATGTTGTGGAAGCTCTAGAATCAAATATAATAACTAACCAGGAAAAATGGAAGGGCAACAGATTTACCACAAAAACAACAGCTAACTGTATAAATTTTATCAAAGAAAATAATTGGCTTTTTTTTAAATTCTCTAGGGATTGAAAAATAAAGTTGAAATGCAAATCCAGAGAGTCCAGTTTTAACATAGAAAGGAAAGTTAAATGTGAAAGAACTCCCCAGACTGGAATATACTCGTTACCTTTCCATTCTCAACATTTCCGAGAAGAAATCTCACCATTCGTTATCTCCAGGGATATGGTAACTGAAAACCGAAATAACTTTGCAAACAGTATTCAGAATTATTCAGCTCTGATCAAGAGGACAAGTCCTAAGAGGCATCCTTCCTCGAAAAGCTAGAGAGAAGTTTTAGAACGCTAAGATCAGCAGGTTACTTCATCTGCAGTGAGAGAAGCAGAATATAGAGTCAGGGAGAACAGGTTTTGCAGAGCCACTGGAAGAATAACTCAATATACTAAGACACTTGTTAAAATTCCAACCTATTACCTGATATGGTATCAGTTAATTAACACTGACTTAAAGTGTCACCAAGCTTCTAAAGACACTCATGATTGTAAGACATTTAACCTTCATGTGTGATAACATTAAAAAAACACATGAGAAAAAAAAAAGCAAGATATCAAGGATGAGTGAAAGTCCCAGAAAGTAAGATGAAGCCACTGGTGTAGCAAATAAGACCAATACTGGCCAATGTGAACTAATGAGAGCAGAGAAGAGGAGGAAGTTCGCTTTCTGCAAACTGATGTTAGAGTTCTGGGCATGGATGTTGACTGGTTATGTGATACTGTACAATTCACCGCACTACTGAGATTAGATAAGACCCTCCAGACAACATTCTTCAACAGTGCTACAGTGATGGGAAAGTTCTCACATGGCACTCCAGCTTATACCTACAAATTGCTTACTGGCTGGTATCTCTGTCCTTTCATTGGGATTTAATGGGATAAAGACAATTCCTTTAAAATGCGAAAACATCCACCAAACCAATGAGGGACCTCAGGAAAGAAGCATCTTACTGATTCTTTTATTTTTGGGGTTCCTGGGCCACAGCTGGCAGTGCTCAAGGTTCGCTACCAACTCTGTTACTCTTAGCTATAGAATTACTCACTCCTGGTTGGGCGATCAAGGAAACCAAATAGATCCTGGGGATTAAAATCAGGCCAGACATATGCAAAGCAAAGTACCAACTTGCTTTACTCTCTTACAGGTCCCCGACTGACCATTTTACACTTGCATGTTCATTCTTGATCCTGAGACCCAAAGGGAGACATAGTGACAGTTCCAGGTGAATAATAAAAATTAGTTATATGGAAGGGCAGAGAAAATTGTGCAAGGGCCAAGGTGACTTTTATCCATGACATAAATTTTATCTCATTTCTTATAGCACAGAAATCACATACTTCCAAAACAGTAAAACAGAGAGATAATGTACAAAATATGTTTTCTTGATTAATTACCAAGGAGAAAAATGTATAAAGTATCTTTTGATACAGAGTTCTACTGCATCATAAAAACTAAACAGCCACCAAATATCTTGTAAGACATCTTAAAAGTGTCAAACATACTGTTAAGAATCAACCAATCTGTTCACTGAGAATCAATCATTTTAGTTAGGAATCATTCACCCTAGGATGCTCACAGGATGTGTCAATGGTAGATTTCTTAAAGAAGATGCATTGGCAAGAAGTATTCAAAATAATGCTGCAAAGGAAACACTTTTGTTTACCATATGTAGTATACTCAGTACTTATTCATTTTTGTGGCTTCACAGTCCAGGGTGTTAAACACTAGTGGAAGAACTCAGCCTTCTAGGTAAGAAGTGTCAGCTGCAACATGGAAAAAAATGTTCTCTGCTGATCCAAGAGTTGTAGCCTCCTGTGATTTCCATGTGCTCCCAATCTGGGCTTACTGTGTGACTTATAGCTCCAAGTTTCTCAGAGTTTCTCAAACTCATTAATGTTAAGAAGAATTTTTCTAAGAATTTTCCAAGCATCTATTTTTGTACATAGTATTTTATAAGCTGCCAATAATAAAAAAATTGTAAACAGTATAAATATATAATAATGCTTTTTAAGCAACCTGCTTGGGCACATTCAGTGAAAATATAACATAGCCACTTAAATGGTCGGTGTGGTTTATACCCATTAATAAGATACCTAAGATAATACTATTGGACCAAGCAGATTATAAAACACTCTGAATTATGTGCAATAAAGTGGTTATACAAAAAATTAAAACAGGAAGTATTCATTAATATGCATGTAGGAAAGAGAAGATTGTTTATTCAGAGGCTAATATTGATGGATCTCTGGGTGGTGAGACTATGGAATTTATTTGCTGCTTTTGCTCCCTTCTAACATTGTTCTGGTTATCTATGTATCAGATGAAAATAAACAACAAGGCTACTACCATTATTGAAACTGTATTTTTCTTTTTTAAATTTAATTAAAAAAAAGTTTTGGCTCTTAGGTTCTATGTTCAGAAGTCACTCCTGGCAGGCTCAGGGGGACCATATGGGATGCCAAGATTCAAATCACCATCCTTCTGCATGCAAGGCAAACACCCTATCTCCATGCTATCTCTCTGGCCCCTGAAATTGTACTTTTCAAAGTATTTAAAAGTATATGTTCTTGCTCCCTCAAGAAACAAGTTGACATTATATTCAGAGCAAATAATTCGTATTTTTCCTTATCATTTCTAAATTTTCTGAACATGAATCTTACTTCATTTAATTTTACTGCTTGTAATTTTGCCACATCCAAAGTTGCTCATGGGCTATGAGAACCTAAGGGATGCTGGGGATTGAACCTGGTTGGTCATGTGGAAGTACAGTACCAACTGTACTATATATCACCAGTTCCAAATCTTACTGCTTTTAGCAGATTTATCAGCAGAAGAATCTTGTAAATGTATAAAGCAATTAACTACACTCCCCTACATTTCCCATCTACTATCACTACCACACAACCAGTGATACTGGATCCAATCACAAGACACCAGGTTCTGTGGCTACAAGTGCTGGACACAGTGGTGAGAGGGAGAAATCAAACCCAGTGCCTGCACTGAGGAGATCCTAACAGCTCTGCTATCTGGGATATGGATGAGAAAGGGTTCCAAAGAAGTTTCAGAGGCATTAAGTATTGCTAGGAACAGGGTAAAGCCTTGGGCTTCAACATGCAGCTGCAATAAGCAGGAAGGAAATATAGACAGTTCAGAAGTCTGGGATTCCAGGCAAGGTGAAAGCAACAAATCCCCAAACTCAGTTTCATCCTGTCTATCCTAGTTCTTAAAAAGTTATTTAACAATTTCAGCCTTTCTCCTATCTTTGGAGAGCAAACACAGGATATAAGAAGAAGAAAAAAACATGAAAGCTGGCAAGTGATGTGACAGTGCTTTTAAAATTAAACAAGGCGACAAATGCTGGCTGCTATTTGTATCATCTTTAGCATCTCCTCCAAAATATTTTTAGGTTTTCCTGTCATAATATTTCATAATGAACTTATGAGGAAGCATTGTTGAGAGAATAGTTCCAAGAAACGTTAATGAGAAGACAGGTAAATCCCTTAATTTCTTACTGCGCAGAGGTCAGAGAGGTAGTATAGAGGGGAGGGCAAGCGGCTGACCCTGGTTTGGTCAATATATAGCAGGGGTCCTCAAACTTTTAAAACGGAGCCAGTTCACTGTCCCTCAAACCATTAGAGGGCTATATGTTTTTACTATAGTAAAAAAATTATGAACAAATTTCTATCCACACTGAATAGATCTTATTTTGAAGTGAAACAAAATGGGAACAAATACAATATGTGGCCCGCAGACCATAGTTTGAGGACCACTAGTACAGTCTTCCATGCCTCACTAGGAGTGATCCCTGAGCACCATCCATGGTATTCATAACTTGAGTTGAACAGAAAACAAATCAAAGTAATGGAAGAAAAGGTCCTGAGAGATAGCACGGAGGTAAGGCATTTGTCTTGCATGCAGAAGAATGGTGGTTTGAATCCCAGCATCTGATATGGTTCCCTGAGTCTGCCAGGAGCGATTTCTGAGCATAGAGCCCAGGAATAGCCCCTGAGCGCTGCCAGGTGTGACCCAAAAATCAAAGTAAGAGGAAAGAGCAGGGCCAACTGGAGAAAAATAGGACCCGTCAGTGTGTTACACTAGCACAGGTTCAAGTTCAGGGTTCTACTTTCTTTAGTACAGTTTTTGACAAGATATTTCCACTACTTTAACTCACTCACCTCTTCACCCATAACATGTGAAGCAGCAATAGTACTAATGATATAGAGGCTTTGTGACTATTAAACCTAGAGGACACACAGAACTCTTTGCACACACTATATAGTAGGTGCCTTCAACTTTTGGAAAGAAATTGCTGATGGTAAGGTTATTGCTGAGGCAAGGTTAAAGATGACTCAATTTTCAGTGGAAAGCAAATAACCAAAAGAGAACATTCTAAAAGATGAAATAAAGTATTTTCACATTAAATCTATTTCTAATTACTTGGTGCCTACATAATAATGCATCCTTTGGATGTTAAAAAACAAACAAAACAAAATCAAAAACACCTAATTACTATGGGAACAAGTAGCCCAAAGTTACCACTCAGACAAAAGGGTTCTCATCTTCATTTAAGAACTCAGAGCTTTAGGGGACCGGGAGATAGCATGGAGGTAAGGCATTTGCCTTTCATGCAAAAGGTCATCGGTTCGAATCCCGGTGTCCATATGGTCCCTCGTGCCTGCCAGGAGCAATTTCTGAGCATGGAGCCAGGAGTAACCCCTGAGCACTGCCGGGTGTGACCCAAAAAACGAAAAAAAAAAAAAAAAAAAAGAACTCAGAGCTTTCCTTTTCTTTTGTCCTTTTACAACATTTATAACTTTCTACCCTTTGAGTCATTTGTACAAGGTCTGATCTCTTGGCCTACTGGTTAGCTTTTTGAGTGTAAAATTCCTGTCTCGATTCATTTTCAGATTTTCAAATAAAGACTCATAAACACAAATAAAGGCCTTGAGGAAAAAAATAATATGTACTAAAAAGTGCTGTCACAACTGAACAATATACCTATACTATCTAACCTATCTAAAAATTAATCCATCTCCCCAACCACTTGACTGGTAAGGATTATACGACTTAACCCACTTTATAGGCTAGAGAACCATTTAAGAATGCAAATATCTCCCGGATGGTTATACTATATAATTATAATTTAAGCATACTGATGCCAAAACAACGATCAACATTGTCTTATCAATTTTTATTCAATTATAATTTACTAATAAGTCTTTATAATATAAGAGCAATGAAGTAAAATTTGACAGTACTGTCATCTAGATGATTTTTGTTTAAAAAAAAGTAATAATACCTATTTAGAAATCACCGTTTTCTACAAACAGAAAAGTCATTTCATGTATTTTAAGTTTTCCACTGGTCTATCAAAGCCTAATGATACTGCTCAACAAGGGAAATCTATTATGAGTAACTGATGGGACAAACCTTAGCAAAGCATTCTTCTGTGACAAATGCCATAACTTCCTTCAAGAAAATTAGAAAAGCAATCCACAGGGTGTGCCTTTAGGAATATCAGCAACAGCATCTGACACAAAGGGGGTTAACAATTTAACTGATAAGCTTATCATTTTTGCAAATCACTGAGTCTGTCTACAACCACAGGTTTAATGTCAAAAGTATCATTTTTATAAAAATGAAAAAAATGTTAGCACAGAAATTGCGCTACCACGTACTGCCACTATTAAATTATGATATTCTACTTAGTACTTATCTCCAGAGATGTATTTAAGAGGACTCATTTCCTTATCTTGTAATCTATATAATACTCATTTTTTAAACAACACAGATAAAAATGACCACATAAAATGAATCAGAGAACACTTGTTTAAAAGTACATAAAAGAAAAAGGGAAATCTATATTTTAGCTATATCCAGCATTTATCATTAAGACCTAAAGTCGAATTCGTTTTTTACAGATTGCTTTTATTATTTATTACTGAGGGTTCATGATTGATAGCAGTATTGATCTTAATGTTTTAGGCTTGAAACATTATCGCACCATACCCCAGAGTGCCAGTAATAGGTTCCCTTTAGAAACTAGTTAAACAATAGTATGCTTTTCAAGCAAAGAATTCACTTTTTGGATTTGTAGTCTTCAGCTTATGTTCATCATACATAATAGAGAAACAAATTACTTGAAGTCTAAATGAATGTGACATTTTGAAAAGTAAAATATATCTGGTTCCTATTCACAGAAGGTATAATGTACCTGGCATTTTGATGTGGTTGGGGGAGAGAGAGGTGGTCAAGGAAGCCATATTTGTGGCAGGTAGGTGTAAAAATGCTTTGTCAGGATGTCAGAGTGACCTTTCCAAGATATGGAGGGCAGCCAGCCACATAGCCTTAGTTAAGGACTGAAGAAAGGTCAGATTGAACATAAGTCTCGACCCACCAGCCTGGAGAATACAATACACATAAATGTCATGCACACATGGGCTCAGGAAATAAGATAAGGTAAGCATCAGGTCTCCCATTATCAATGACCACATATTGTCTAAACTAGTGTGATTCAGAAGTAATGTACATGTATGGGGAAGAGGGACTGGGAGGCTTGTGGGTGTGAATACATCTGAATGAGTCTGGATGCCTGTGTACAAATATATGACATACACATATACATATATGTGTGTGATGAAAAGGAATGAAAAGAATACCCAAAACAGATATGGCTCTCCAACAATCTGGCCAGAACTATCATTCAGCTTCTTTTCACACATAGGATGCTTTAGGAAAGGGTAAGTCTGAGTTTGCAGGTGGTACAAAAGATCCAGAGAAGATTTAAATGAAAAATGGTATAATAAAGAAACTGTATGGCAGAGTCCAACATGTAATTGGCTTATGATATTAAATAGCATAAGTCTTTAAAGGCTCTAAGAAAAGGAAGCTGTACTTATGAGTGGATAGAGGCAGTGAAAAAAAGGAAACTCTTTCCTGCACATAACAGATCCTGGATGGCAACCCCAGGATCTGTATTTGTTTACAATTTAAACAAAGATTCTGAAGCTGGGTCTGAAGATATATCCATATAACCTTAGATGAATGTTTTTATATATATGTATCCATTTTAATTAATGCTATATTTTTATATCCCAAGACACTGTGATAACATCCAACATGGGGACCATGCTATTAGATAAACTTTAAATTCACAATCATTAACCTCAAATAATCACTGATGTATACTACTCACCCAATATCATTTTTACAATAAATATATTCTCTAGCTCTCTGTAACACATTTCTCATTTCTTTTCAATCGTTGAACACTATTTTCTTCTACACATACAACTGGTGACACTAAAAAAAAAAAAACAAAAAAAAAAACCTGGCGATGCTCAGGGCTTACCCCTAGCTTTATGGTGAGGTATCACTCCTGGTGGTGCAGTACCTGAAATCAAATCCAGTTCAGTCATGTGCCAGGCAAATACCCTGCCTGCTATACTAACTCTATGGCCCAACACTATGGGGAAACAAACAAACTGTAATGTACTTCATCTGCTGAAATCTCTTTAAATGTAACTACTTGCAATCATGACTCCTGATACAGTAGTAACACTGTCCAACTGGTGACCTATCCTGTCCCAAGGCTGGCACCTGTGAAATGAACTGGCTTATCATTCCAACCCACCTAACAAGGGACATCAGCATGCACTATCTCCTCTTATAACCAGAGCCTCAGGCTCCAAAATGAGCATCTGGTGAGATATAGATGCAGAAAATAATCTACTTCCTCAAAACCATGCTTTTATTCACAAAAACCAGAGCACACCCTCCAGTGGGAGAGGAACACCAAGTAGGGAGTAATCCAATAATCCCATCACCAGATCACACCCTAGGGTGGAATATGAATATTGATTAGGATGGGCCCAGGAATCCAACACTCACTCTCATTTGACTTTTCCTTTCCTATTAAAACAATAAAGAGCTAGACCCAGAGTGATGGCACAGGGCTGACCTGGGACAGAACCAAGTTCAATCTCTGGCATCCCTTATAGCCCACTGAGCCTGCTAGGAGGGATTTCTGAGCTCAGAGCCAGGAGTAAACCCTGAGCGCCATCAGGTATGGCCCAGAAACAAACAAGCAAAAAAAAATAAAAAAAAAAAAAAAAAAAAAAAAAAAAAAAAAAAAAAAAAAAAAAAAAAAAAAGAAGAAGAAGAAGAAGAAGAAAGAACATGAACCAATAAAGATTAAACTCTACCCCATATTTGCAGTGCTACCACCTTATTTTCTGATCCCAAACACAGCAAACTAGTAGCATGCTATGTACACCTAACATGTTAAGGTCCTTTGTGACTGCAGATTCATGCCTTGCACTCTGACCAGAATCCAATTGAGCCAACTTGGTCTACTTCATGCCACTGAAACACTCTTGCCATGGCTAAGAATGTGATTCATTTGGCCATATCCAATGGTTAGTTCTTGGATCTATAATTTATCTATAATCCTAATTTTTTTCACATAATAATATTTAACTCAAATCCTATCATTCTTGTGCTTGAAAACATCAAAGGCTTCGAATCCAGTAACAGTGAGACCCAAGGTTTTCACCACAGGCCACAGGGTCCTACACAATTCAGCTCCTACCATATATCTCCTACCCATTCTGGTGACACTAACCGGTTTCCTAGCTGATTTTATAATTTCTCATCACATGTTTTCTGCTGTTTGCTGTGCCTCAAAATCTTTTTCCAACAACGTGATGCTTTGATCTCTCACAAAGTATGCTCAAACATTATTTTACTGAGAGAAGTCATCTGCAACAGGGAGAATTCTGTAATGGACTTCAATATATTAGTCCCCTGGTGCATATTCTCTGCTTTAATTCTCTCTCCGAGTGTGAACAGGAGTTTAAATATTATGGGTCATCAGTCCTGTAATTGAGTTATATAAGATGACAAAAGTAAAGAAATTTTGCAGATGCAATCAAAAATCAAAATCAGCTGATTCAGAGATAGTCAAAAAGGAGACAATCCTAGCTGAGACTGGTGCAGGCTGAACCCTTCCAGGGAGGAAGATGGTTTACAACTTCATTAAAAGGGCAAAATCGGGAGCCAGGAGGTGGCGCAGGAGGTAAGGTGCCTGCTGCCTTGCCTAGGACGGACCACAGTTCGATCCCCCGGTTCCCATATGGTCCCCCGTGCTTGCCAGGAGCGACTTCTGAGCGCATAGCCAGGAGTAACCCCTGAGCGTCACTGGGTGTGGCCCAAAAACCAAAAAAAAAAAAAAAAAAAAAAAAAAAAAAAAAAAAGGGCAAAATCTTGTCTATGGAGTAGATCCATATATGCAAGAAACTGTAATTTGTTAATTGTAAGATGAACTTAAAAAAAGACATTGAGATCTGGATGAATACACCTTTATTTCAACCATGAGAGACACAGCAGAGAACACAGTTCTGCATCAGAGTTCTGACCAACTTAAATAAGAAATTAGTGGGTGTCCTTTTTAGTTACTTTCTGTGGTAAATTGTTAGACAACCAGATAAAATACTAAGCCTTTCTTAGTACAGTCCAGCATCCCCATACTTGATGCTCCCAATGCTGCTTTTCTTCAGAGAACTCGGGATATAGACATAATTTGAATATATGGATTATTTCTTGCCCAGACTCTAAGTGGCAGCGCCTGCAGAAAAACATTCTTCCTTGTTGCCACTGTTGCACACAGTAAATGTTCAATAAATTCTTCTATATTGAATAGATAAATGTCTTTGTGGAATAGGTAACTATATCATTACCTAGTGATTGCAAAAATTTAACTGCTATGGTACAAACTTGGAAATTAAACTACCAGTACTATCCTCAGGGGAATCCAATGATGTAGCTAAGAGATTCAGGAGTGCTCTAATATGAAAATGCTAGTCTAAAAAATACCCAGTATGCATTTAGCTGATGATATATATAAATAGCTGAGCAACAATGCATATTTGGTGAAAGCAAATCTATAGTAAAATTCATTTTCACTTTCTTCAAACTTTGTTATTTGGTTAGATCCAGAAACCTACATTGAGAAGCCTTCATTTCAGCTTGTTCAAAATACATCTGGAGTCTCACATTTACAAAGGGGTGCCGTTGTTGGTTTTTTTTTTTTTTTTTTTTTTGGTTTTAGGGCCACACCGGTGACGCTCAGGGGTTACTCCTGGCTATTCGCTCAGAAGTCGCTCCTGGCAGGCACGGGGGACCATATGGGGAACTGGGGGATCAAACCGAGGTCTGTCCTAGGTTAGCACAGGCACCTTACCTCCAGCGCCACCATCCGGGCGGTGCCGCTTTTAAGAGAGATCACATTAAATTGGAAAAAAAAAATTCACCAGAAGTCTGAGACCAAATAAATGCAACTAATTTTTTCTACAAAACTTCATAGAACCTTTAAGATCCTTGCATTTCCCACAAGGCAGAGAGTGTGTGTGTGTGTGTGTGTGTGTGTGTGTGTGTGTCCCACAAGGCAGAGAGAGAGACAGTGTGTGTGTGTTTGTGTGTGTAGATACCTGAACAAAGCAGATGGAATCCTCTGTTCATGGAGTTTTGTACAGACTAGAGTCAGGAAAACTAGCTAGACTATGAAGAAAAAGGCAACAAACCAGGTTCAGACTAAGTATGAATAAAGGAGAGTAAGCATTGCTAGAGGGCTTAGAGAATTTATTGTGGGAAGGGTAAAAATTTCTTATACTGGTATGCTGAGAAAAAGTAACAACCAGGAAAATGTGTAAATAGCTCTCAGAAAAAAGGGGAATGCATTCATTTTATGTTTTTTGTTTTTTGTTTTTTTTTTAGGTATCTAGAACTGAACAACACCTGGATTTACAGCTTAAGAATTTACATGCAAACCTGCTTTCTGTGAACTTTATTCAAGAAAGCCTGATACTCACAAGGAATAGAATTTAAACATGGCCAACCCCAGCAAAAAAAAATCCATTTAGATTTACAGGGTAAAGATGAAGCAGAGCAAAACTTTCAGTATCAAAGAGGTGACAATGAAGGGGAAAAAATGAGCTGCAATATGGGTAGGGTCAAGGCAAATATTCAGCAGAGAAACTAGAAAATAGATTCCTGCATATAAAGTATAGGAGGTTGGATGATTAGATTCTAAAGGTCACTTCCAATACTAAGTCACTCAGTAGGCTAGCCCTCCACAGTGCCTCTCATAGTGCTTCACAAAGACAAATAATAAGTCCTACAGAGAGTGGGATTCAGATAAATATTAGTTGCATGAATAAATGAATGAACAAGTCAAGAATAAATGACAAGACTGCTTAGATTCCAGAGTCCAAAAGAAAATAAAAGAAGGGAGGGTTGGGAAGGGAAGGGAAGGGGTGGGTGAAGGGATGGGAAGGGGAGGGGGAAGGGA
>PVKC010001963.1:0-46471 GCA_004027635.1 Crocidura indochinensis
TTCCTTCCTTCCTTCCTTTCATCTTTTCACCCATTTCCTTCTTCCCCCTTCTCCTCTGATCCCCCTCCTCTCTTTCTCAGGGACAAATCTAGCAGTGCAAAGGGCCTATTTCAAGCTAAGAGGTCTATTTCACTGCTAAGAGGTCTATAAAGTTCAGGACTATAAACTGGTTTTGCCACATAAAAGGCATTCACTTTAGTCTTTGAGCTATTTCCCAAGCACCTTCTTCCTTAAGATTTTTAAATATAATCATAATCCTGTATCCTGGAATAAAGGTCACTGTGTACTCCATAATTTATTGACTGTATTGCTCATTCATGTATCTATTTCAGAACTTACATCTAATATCATAAGTGCCACTGAGATAACTTCTGCACCTATTTCTTCATGTCAAATACATATTTATTAAACAGCTTAATCATAATTACACACACACATAAAATTATGCAAGCAAACATGCAAAAATTCTGTGTTCTTGAAATTCTTCTGAGGATTCTCCTAACAATTTATACTTGACCTACTTATTTTCCCTTATTCTCTTCAATTCTTTGTTTGCATGACTATTCTTGCTCACATAGTCACCATGTACTAGTCTACCCCATCTCAGACCTTTTTTAGTCAAGAGTTCTGCTTATAAGTCTAGAGAGTTAGTACAGCATATAGTGTTCCAGTTTTACACATGGTTAACCTGAGTTTGACCCAAAGTATCGTATGTGGTCGTCTGTGCACTGCCAGGAGGATTCTTGAGTAATTCCCATCATCACTGGGTGTGGCACAAAAACAAAAATAGAAAAACAAGCAAACAAAAAAGACTTCTGCTTATGTCCTCCTTAGTCTGCATTGCACCTCGAGATAATTTATGTTCAAATATGTAACTTATCAAATGATTGTTTTAAAAAATATTTCTCCACTCACTGCTTATACCCAACAATGATTCTGTAGGTAAGCATTCTTATAAAAGAAGTCTGTAGATTTAATGGATTGATTATGTTAACTTAGAAACCATATTCTCCATTCAGTTGTCTCTTTTCCCTAGTCCTCTTCAAAATATTTATTGTTTTTTATTGAGCAAACACTCAATATTTATTGTGCAACTACTCAGTAACAATTTACTGTCTACTACCAAACACTATGGTAAATGGCAAAAGAAAAAAATATAAATATCTATACGGCAGGCTTTCAAAGTTTACTACCATAAATCCAAAGTTGTAAAAAGTACAGCATAATTCAGCACAATATGGAAACAAAGCAAATGAAAGAAGAGTTCTCCTGCCTTCCAGTTCTCAAGTATACCCAAAGCCCTGACATTTATTCAAACTCCCTGGCCTTTGATATGGTCTAAGATTCTCTCTTACTTTGGGAGGAGGTATGCAAATAAAAATTATAAGCCTTAATATAATCACAACCATGTACCTACATTATAAAACAATGCTACTAATAATAATAGACTTAAAAATTATCTTCTTGTGGGAGCCGGGAGGTGGCACAGGAGGTAAGGTACCTGCTGCCTTGCCTAGGACGGACCATGGTTCGATCCCCTGGTTCCGATATGGTTCCCCGTGCCTGTCAGGAGCGACTTCTGAGTGCATAGCCAGGAGTAACCCCTGAGCGTCACTGGGTGTGGCCCAAAAACCAAAAAAAACAAAAAAACAAAAAAACCAAAAAAAATTATCTTCTGAACTGTAAGATGACTGGAAATAAAATTGTACAGAAATCAACAAAAGTCAAGCTTTCAAAATTCAAAATGGATATAATACCATCTGTCCTGCCTAATGCATAATTATCGTGAGAACCAAAAATGAATCAATCTTGAAAAAATTGTAAATATTTTATCTTATATTTTAATCTTTTAGAAGAATTTCATCCTGCTTTCTAACTAAAGTGAATCAATCTTGAAAAAAATAGTAAATATTTTATCTTAAGCTTAATCTTTTTTAGGAGAGCTTCAGCCTGCTTCCTAACCTAAATGGCAGAGCCAGCCCTCAAAGTGATAGAAGTTCTTTTCCCAGGACCAGCTCCTTTGAGAAATCACATTTTCTCAGAAAGGACAGTTAGTTTTCAGCCATTGCTCCAGACAAGTTTTAGATCTCAGAGGGAGCATCTGCATTTAATGTGATTTGATTTCTAACTTCCACTTAAAGTATATCATCCCCTACTGTTTGTAAAATATATTCTTTTTAAAACTATATCTGTTAGATGCTAGTAAATATTTTAATTTTGTGCCCTTCCAATACTTCAAACAACATTTGCCTGATCTTTCATGAATACTCTAGTCAGTGCAATCAGCACTAGAATGTCCTTGTTGTCAGCAATAAGCATTTGCAAAAGGCACCAGGTTAGAAAATAATGTTTCCTTACCTTCACTGCCCCACTTCCAGCTGATGGGATTTTTTTTATGTTTTTATGTCTTTATTTTTTCTTAATTGCACCTCCCTTTTCCTTCAGGTCAAACAATGCAACATTAATATTACCCAAGATAAATATTTTTATGCACATCACTCTTAAATTTTAAAATATTGCCTAGGCCTGCCTTGTCAAAAATGAGTTACAGATTACTTTGCCTACCTTGCCAATATGATATCTTAACATCTCTGTGCTTAACAACCCTTTTAGTGTTATCCATTTGAAGCTGCCTAGAAGTCTCAAGTAATTTCCTCCCATCATCTTTTCCATTTTCTACCCTACTCTTCCTAAAAGGACCATTCCGAGTCCAATTTTGTTTAATGGGCTTTCTAATAAACTTCTTATCTTAAACTACTGACAATTACTTAGCAGTGAAGCCTGACATACTTACTGATATTTTTGTGTACAAGTTCTTTTCTTTCTATAAATCACAGAGATATAGAATTGATCCTTGCTACCTTGGGTGTCACTTTTCCATTGTTAACCATTCTTTTCTGATGTAAATGCTGATGATAAATTTTCATCTAGTCAATATCAAGTCATTAATATTTTTCTTTTTTCTTTTTTTTTGGGGGGACGTCAAACCCAGCAGCGCTCAGGGGTTACTCCTGGCTCTATGATCAGAAATCACTCCTGGCAGTCTCGGGGGACCATATAGGGTGCCAGGATTTGAACCAATGACCTTCAGCATGAAAGGTAAATGCCTTACCTCCACGCTATCTCTCCGGCCCCAACCATTAATATTTTTAATGTTATCTTTGATGCACATGTCCAACCTCAAAATCTTTTTTGGGTAATACTGAATAAATCACCATTTCCCTCATTAGTTAATTAATTATTTTCTATTTTATTTCATTCTTCTCCATATGGTTCTAGGATTTGAAAACAGGACCTTAAGATCAGAGACATGATAAGCATTAAAAATTAGTTGAAAACTAAACAATTATTGCTTATCAGGGGACAAAGTTTTGTCTATATAGATGGAAAGCCGCAATATCTAAATTTACTGTTTGTGTTTGACATTTTCAGTAATTATTTTTAAATAGTGGAGTTTGGATTTAATTATTCTCTTATATATTGGCTTGTAAGAGCAATTGTGCAGATGAAATAGAAGTCCAAGAATTGGAATGTTACACCTGAGGATCAATAGACAACACCCAAATATATGAGATAATTGTCTCAGAATGTGCAAGGGAAAAGGAAGAATTCTTTGAGATTCCCAGATAGACGGAGATAATAAACTAGAAAAATAACCAAATTTCCTGCAGACCAACAAACTGTAACATTTTGGAAAATGTTTGCTTAAGTGTTAAAGGCTGAAGCCTCAAGTTTTTGATATTTGGAAATCACTGTCTTATAAGGCCTATAAGTTCTCTCCTCAGTCATCTTCAGTGTCCTGTAATTCAAATGCAATTTTTAAAATGGCAAATTAAGTTATTAAAAACTAGTAGAGTGGAGATTATGCTATTTATGAAATATATATATTTATGAAATATAATCACAGTTATGTTATTAAAGAAGTAAATTGCAAATTAAGATGACATTAGAAATTAAATAATTATAATTGTTTTTATTTCAAGCAGATACATAGTTATAGGTGAAAATATGGTAAAGTAATCTCTAATAAATTAAATTTATTGATTTATTTTATAAAAATAAATAAGTCCACTTTGGCTATCCCTTTTAGAAATCCATTCTTACTCCAAATTTTGTTAATTTCAATGTATTTATACAGTGCCTAGTTTAGAAATAGCCACTTTTTTGGTTTGTTTTTTGTTTTGGGGCTATACCTGGTGATGCTCAGGGATTACTCATGGCTATGTGTTCAGAATCACCCCTGGTTTTGGTAAGGGACACCAGGGATCAAACAGAAGTCCATCCTAGGTCAGTAGCGTGCAAAGCAAAACCCTTACCACTGTACTATCACTTCAGTCCCAGAAACTACCACTCTTGTTTGTTTGTTTGTTTGTTTTTTGAGTCACAACTGGTGACTCACAGGGGTTACTCCTAGGTCTGTGCTCAGAAATGATTCCAGGCTTGGGGGAACATGTCAGATGCCTGGGGATCGAACCAAAGTCTGTCTTAGGTCAGCCTCGTGCAAGGCAAAAGCCCTACAGCTGCACCACAAATTTATTGATGGCAAACAGAATAAGTACTTGAAGAAAAGTCCTTTAATATTAACAAATATTGAATTTTTATAGTTGTAAGTTATTTTAGTGTAGCATTTTGTATTCTTACATATTTTGGATATAATGGTGCTTATAGAAACAATATTAATTGCTGAGTTTCAATAAATTGGTTTCATACAGCTGCTGAAACTTGAATGCAATGTTTTTCAATTGCCCAACATGCTTATAAAATGAATGCTCATTAATCAAAGAATGTAGCTAGAATAGAAATACTTGTTACACAAGGCTTACCAAATTTCTAAGATTATCAAGCACTGAAATGGATTTTTCTAAATTATTATAAAAATATTTTAAAATAATTATAATTATAATATTTTAATTATAATTATAATATTTTAAAATATATTTTAATTATAATTATAATATTTTAAAATAATTATAAAAATATTTTAAAATAATTTAGATTGTGCCTCTGAAGTTTGTATTGTTGTAAGGTCATATACTTCTATTAGATGTATATATATACATATATATACATATATATGTATACATATATATGTATATATATATATATATACTAATAAGTGCATAGGTTTAACTCTGTATTTTACCATTTCACTTATTTATCAATTGTTAAAATGCTTGAATTTAGAATACAAGCATCTTTTTATGATCCTGCAATAGTTCTGCTATTATTACTGTAAAATGTTAGGAGAGTTAATCGTAGTGATTAAACCAAGGTGATTTAAAAATTTAATAACACTTTTTTCCCAACAGCCAATGTTATTGAATAAACTGACATAAAGCTTTCATGATATTATTACTAATTTTTTTCAATACAATAAGAAGAAACTAATTTACATGTAACATTGCTAATCAAATGCTAATGCTACAAAGGACAATATTTAACAATTATATAGACAAAAGGCAAGGTCTTTTTTTGGAGGGGGGTTGGGGGCCACAGCCAGTGATGGTCAGAGGTTACTCCTGGATATATGCTCAGAAATCACTCCTGGCTTGGGGGACCATATAGGATGCTGGGGGATCATACCACAGTCTGTCTTAGGTTAGAGAGTTGCAAGGCAAATGCCCTACCACTTGTGCCACCTCCTTGGCCACTCAAGGCCTTTTGTTTAAAATGTACTATTAGGTAATTTTGACTACTTCTAAATTTGCTAAATCTCACCTCAGCTTATCAAAGTTTCTTTCATTTCAAGTTTGAGATCAAGTTTCTTTCCCTTTCTATGATTAATACAAAATATGCAAATAAAATTGATGAATTACAATATTACAAGTTATAATATTTAGGTGAGCTGTGCTAATGTATGAGGAATGACTTATTAATCTCAGAGTCAAGTCTAGGAGATTTCTTTCAGAATTGAGTCTACAGCTTCAAATAAGCATCAAAGAATAATACATTCAAAACATGTCAGCTGTTCTCAGTATGCAACAAAGAATTATTTTTGTTGTGAGGGGTTTACACACAGCAGCACTCAGGGGTTACTCCTGGCTCTACACTCAAAAGACACTCCTGGCACCCTTGAGGGATCAGATGAGAAGCCGGGATTTGAACCACTGTCCTGTCAGCAAGGCAAATGCCCTACCTCCATGGTATCTCTGGCCCCTAAAAATTTTAATCAATACACTGTCGGAAATATGTTGCAAACGTTGATGTTATATAAATATTTGCCTAGGAGTGACTGGACTAGTTTCACTGTTCACTAAGGACATTTGGATGATCCAGCATTCTCTTAGAAGTAAGGTATTGTGTCACATACACATAGGATGTTTTTACCAAAGGGCTGGAGTCTTCATTAAGATATAGTATTTTTATATAAAAAACATATAACCAGGGGTCTCAAACTCGCAGCCCGCAGGCTGTTTGTGGCCCTCTGTACAACATTTTGTGGCCCTGCCCTAGAGGAATCTTTTTATGTTTTGTTTTGTTTTAGTGTCTTTGGTCACACCCCTCAATGTTCAAAGCTTACTATTGACTTTTCACTCAAGGTCACCCCGACTTTGCTTCCTGCGGCCCCCAGGTAAATTGAGTTTGATATGTACTCATAAGTACACATATTTCATACAATTGTCTAATTTAATTCACATGAGACATTTTTCTTTCAAGTTACGAAAATGATCCACTGCTTCTTGTCATGCCTACCTGTATTCTTTGTAAATCATACTTGGTCTATGGACCCTTACCAAGGTAGCAATTTCTAGGAGCTATAGGATAACTCTGTGCTTATGCTGTTTTTATGATTGATGTATTCTGTCTTAAAGATACAACACACAATAACAGTTAAAATTTAAGAACTTAAAGATGAAAACATATTAACTACAGAACAAAGGCCACCAAGTGAAATACTGATGGGTTTGACAAATTATCTCTGAAGAGTAGTCATAAAATAAAGAACATTCCTCTGTGGGAAACAAATTATTGCACAAGTCAATACCTCTTTCAAGTCAAAGAAAGAGTAGGCATAGACGTGTGCAACAAATACTGTGGAGATAATGGAATTCAAATAGAATTTAAACCTGCACTTGTGGCCAAGTCTTCCATCTTACTAGATGTGAAACCTTGGGAGGATGAGACAGATAGAGTCAAGTTGGAGGAATGCATTCGAAGCAATCAAGCCGATGGCTTGGTTTGGGGCTCTTCGAAGCTGCTAACAGTGGGATATGGAATCAAATTACTACAAATAGTGTGCTGCTGAATATAATAAAGTAGGGACAGACATGGCTTTTGAGGAATACGTACAGTCCATGGATGTGGCTGCTTTCAACAAGATCTGAATGTTTTGTGGGCCATTTCTCTTCAATAAAAGCTTGAAAGACCAAGAAAATAAACCACCAACAATGAACAAAACAAAACAAAAACAAACCTAAAGGATTAAAATAAAGGGGCCAAAGTGGTGGTGCAGGGCATAAGGTGTCTGCCTTGCGATCGCTAGCCTAGGATGGACCATGTTCGATCTCCCCATATTCTAAATGGTCCCCCAAGGCAGGAGCAATTTCTGAGTGCATAGCCAAGAGTAACCCCTGAGTGTCACCAGATGTGGCCAAAAAAACAAAACAAGCAAACAAACAAAAATACTAAAGGATTAAAATAAAGGCTGGGAGTTTCTAGAAAAGTGAAAACCAATAAAAGAACAAAATGTTACTATAAAGAAAATGGGAAGACAATATTTTGATAACCAACGAATAGGATTCTATTGGAATACTGACAATATTTCATCACAGGGTACTTGGATGAATTCTACAGACATAAGACGGAGGAATCAGGGGCCAGAGCTGTGGCACAAGATTTAAGTTGTTTGCCTTGCAGAACATGGTTTGATCCCCCAGCATCCCATAAGGTCACCCAAGCCAGGAGAGATTTATGAGCATACAGTCAGGAATAACTCCTGAGTGTCACAAGATGCTGCCCCCCTCCAAAAAAAAAGACATAGGAATTAAATGCAATATAGTGTGTATATATATATATATATATATATATATATATATATATATATACTATTAAAGAGTCCAAGTTTTTTAGTTTATGTAAATTTCTATAATAAAAAACTTTACTTAAAAAGCTATAGTAAGACTATACTTTCAGGGATCATTTCTATAGTATGTGACTAGAGAAGTTTCTCTGATCCTGTAGAGTACCCAAAGCCATGAGGAGGAGCCAGAACCTACTCTCCTGAACATGAAGCCAGTTCTAGGTGTTGCTTCTGCTACTGCCTTTTGCCATTGATGATCGTTCTTCCCTTCCTTTGGAAGGGGTAGAGGGAGAGGATGCAGTCTGAGTAGTTAAAAAAATAAAAATAAAAAGCTATAGCAACAATTCTTGCAAAAACAAAAATAAATTAAAAGTAAAATAAAATAGTAGGGGCCAGAGGAACAGCAGAGCAGGAAGGACATTTACCATGCATGCAGTTGGCCTGGGTTCATTCTCTGGCAACCTATACGTTTCCCTGAACCTGACAGGATTAATTTCCGTACTCAGAGAGAGGAGTAACCACTGAGTGCCACCAACTGTTCCCTATCACAAATAAATAATAAATAAATAAATTTCTTAAAAGTTATGTCTAAATGGAAAATAAAAAGGAAGATTGAAAGAGACAAGAAAAATATCTTTTTTTGTTTGTTTGTTTTTTGGGTCACACCCGGCAGTGCTCAGGGGTTACTCCTGGTTCCATGCTCAGAAATTGCTCCTGGAAGACACGGGGGATCATATGGGGCACCAGGATGACCTTTTGCATGAAAGGCAAGCACCTTACCTCCATGCTATCTCCCGGGCCCCAAGAAAAATATCTTTCACAGACTGGCTGAAAAGTGAGGTGTTAGAGAACTGAAAGGAAATGAATGGGAATTTGGGGCAGAAATTAAACAAGGGGCAGGGCGGTGGCGCTGGAGGTAAAGTGCCTGCCTTCCCTGCGCTGCCTTGGACGGACCGTGGTTCGATCCCCCAGTTCCCATATGGTCCCCCAAGCCAGGAGCAACTTCTGAGTGCATAGCCAGGAGTAACCCCTGAGCGTCACTGGGTGTGGCCCAAAAACCAAAAAAAAAAAAAAAAGAAAGAAATTAAACAAGTAAAATGATGAATATTGGAACATTGTATGACTGAAGTTCCACCATCAATAGTGTTTTAATTCACCTCATGGTGACACATCAATATTTTTAAGGACTCAGCAAAACAATATAAATAATGTTCACAAACATTTTTAGCATTTTACAAAATTAAATTGATAGATTTCAATTGATATCTAGCCTATGGAAGGCTATACCAAAATATATTTGCTCAAGTTTTGAAGCCTAAATAACAGTAATTAAATATTTTAAAACTACGTTTATTTTTACGAATTTTTATACATTTTTATTGACACAAAAGTAAATTATAAGTCTTTGACTATAATTGAGGTACACAGTGACAGTAAATTAGGGCAAATCTCATCACCAGTGTTGACCTCCCTCTGTCTATATTCCCAGCATGCAACTATAACTCACCCTTAGCCCTTTGGTGGCCTCAGTAAAATCAGTTCCTAGCAAAACTACCATATATACTACAGCAGGGGTCATCAAACTTTTTAAACATGGGGCCCAGTTCACTGTCCCTCAGATCATTGGAGGGCCAGACTATAGTAAAAACAAAAATTACGAACAAACTCCTATGCACACTACATGCATTTTATTTTGATGTGAAGAAACAAAATGGAAACAGATACAATATGTGGCCCACGGGCCGTATTACAGTATAAGCTGAGTATTTCAGGCACAATCAACAAATTCGGATTATACTCGGTTGTACAAGTTATGTGCAAACCAAAACAAATGCACATAATCTCCAGTCATCTATTGAAGGGAATCTTGGTTGTTTCCAGAGTCTGGCTATTGGAAATAGCACTGCAATGAATATAGGTGTGAGGAAGGGATTTTTGTATTGTATTTTTGTGTTCCTAGGTATAAACCTAGGAGTGGTATAGCTGGATCGTATGGAAGCTCAATTTCTAGGTTTTGGAGGAATCATCATATCGCTTTGCATAAAGATTGGACTAGGCAGTATTTCCACCAGCAGTGAATAAGAATCGTTTTCTCTCCAAATCCCCGACAGCACTGCTTGTTCTCATTCTTTGTGATGTGCACCACTCTCTGTCGTGAGAGATGGTACCTCATAGTTGTTTTGATTTGCATCTCCCTGATGATAAGTGATGTGGATCATTTTTTCATGTGCCTTTTGGACATTTGTATTTCTTCTTTGACAAAGTGTCTGTTCATGTCTCTCCTCATATTTTGATGTGGTTAACTGTTTTTTTCTTATAAAGTTCTGTCAGTGCCTTGTATATTTTGGATATTAGCCCCTCATATTATGGGTATTGAGTGAATAGTTTCTCCCACTCAGTGGATGGCTCTTGTGTACTGGGAACTATTTCCTTTGAGGGGAAGAAGCTTCTCAACTTATTATATTCCCATCTGTTTATCTCGGCTTCCACTTTTTGGAGTGCTGTTTCCTCCTTTAAGACGCCTTTAGTCTCAATGTCATGGAGTGTTTTACCTACGTGTTGTTTTATATACCTTATGATTTCAGATCTGATATTACATCTTTAGTCCACTTGGATTTTGCCTTCATACATTATGCTAGCTGGGAGTCTGAGTTGCTTTTTTTGCAACTGGCTAACCAGTTGTGCCAACACCACTTCATGAAGAGGCTTTCCTTTCTCCGTTTAGAATTTCTTGCTCCTTTATAAAAATTTAGATGATTGTATGTCTGAGGAACATTCTCTGAGTATTCAAGCCTATTCTACTGATCTACGGGTCTATGTTACAGAATAAACTTATTTTTTTTTGGTTTTTGGGTCACACCCGGCAGTGCTCAGGGGTTGCTCCTGGCTCCATGCTCAGAAATTGCTCCTGGCAGGCACAGGGGACCATATGGGGCACCGGGATTCAAACCGATGACCTTTTGCATGAAAGGCAAACGCCTTACCTCCATGCTATCTCCCGGGCCCCTACGGGTCTATGTTTATTCCAATACAATGCTGTTTTGATAACTATTGCTTTGTAATACAGTTTAAAGTTGAGGAAAGTAATGCCTCCCATATTTATTTTCCCAAGGAGTGCTTTAGCTATTCATGGGTATTTATTGTTCCAAAAGTATAAAAAGGCCATTGATTTCTGTGTGTTAATTTTGTATCCTGCCAGATTGTTATATGAATCTTTTGTTTTTATAAGCTTTTTGGTAGTCTTTAGGGTTTTCTAAGTAGAATGTAATGTCATCTGCATACAATGAGAGCTTGATTTATTCAGTTCCTATCTGAATTCCCTTGATATCTTTTTCTAGCCTAATTGCTATAGCAAGTACTTCCAGTACTATGTTGAAGAGCAGTGGTGAGAGCAGACAGCCTTGTCTTGCACCAGAATTTAGAGGGAAGGCTTTTATTTTTCTCCATTGAGGATAATATCTGCCACTAGCTTGTGGCACATGGCCTTAACTATTTTGAGAAAGGT
The DNA here is from genome assembly GCA_004027635.1 of Crocidura indochinensis. Taxonomy (NCBI): domain Eukaryota; kingdom Metazoa; phylum Chordata; class Mammalia; order Eulipotyphla; family Soricidae; genus Crocidura; species Crocidura indochinensis. Next base: position 11,526 of record PVKC010001963.1, read on the forward strand.
TCCTTTCATTCCCATCTTGAGAGTTTTGATCAAGAATGGGTGTTGGACCTTATCAAATGCTATCACTGAATCTATTGATAAGATCATGTGATTTTTATTTTTCTTGTTGTTGGAATTGTGTATTATGTTGATACTTTTATGGATATTAAACCATCCTGGCTTTCCTAAGATGAAACGTACTTGATTGTAGCGAATGATTTTCTTGATGAGGCATTAAATCTATATGCCAGGATTTTGTTGAGGATCTTACATCTGTGTTCATCAGGAATATTGATCTGGAAAGTTTTTTGACAGCATGTCTCTCTGTTTTTGGATCAAGGTGTTGTTGGCTTCAGAAAAACTGTTTGGAAGTTTTCCTGTTTTTTTTCAATTTCATGAAAGAACCTGGCTGGGATTGGTAGTAACTCCTCTTGAAAGCTTTGAAAAAAATTCATTAGTGAATCCATCTGAGTCTGGACTTTTGTTTTTGGGCAGACATTTGATTACAGTTTTAGTGATGGGGGTGTTTAGATATGTTATATCCTCCTTATTTATCCTTGGAAGGCTATAGAATTTATCTATTTCTTCCATGTTCTCATGTTTAGTGACATAGAGTTTCTCAAAGTAGTCTCTGTTTATCCTTTTAATCTCTTCAATATCTGTACTGGTCTCCTCTTTTCATTTCTAATACAGGTTACAAAGTTTCATTCGCTCTCTTTGTGAGTATTGGCAATGGTCTAGTATTCTTGTTTATTTTTTCAAAGAACCAACTTTTGATTTTCTTGATCTTTTGAATTGCTTTGTTTTCAGTTTCCACTTCATTGATTTCTGCTCTATGCTTTGTTATTTCCTTTTGTCTCCCTATCTTTGGTTTCTTTTCTTGATCATTTTCTTATTTTATAAGCTGTCTTGTTAAGCTATTAAGGTATGCCCCTTCTTCCTTCCTGATGTGTGCTTGCAAAGCTATAAATTTTCCTCTCAGTACTGCTTTTGCTGTGTCCAATAGATTCTGTTATTTTGTCTTCATTCTCATTTGTTTCCAGAAAAGTTTTTGATTTTGTCTTTGATTTCATCTCAGACCCATTGGTTGTTCAGTAGCAGGTTATTTAACTTCCAGTTAGATTTTCTTCTGTGTCCATTTAAAGTTCACATCTAATTTCAGAGCCTTGTGGTTAGTGAAGGTAGCTTGCAAAATTTCTATACTCTTGATCTTATGGAGGTATGTTTTATGTGCCAGCGTGTGGTCTATCCTGGAGAATGACCCATGTACATCCCCAGATTTCTGGGGATGGAGTGTTATATATATATATATATATATATATATATATATATATATATATATATATATATATATACTAGTCCTCTTTCTTTCAATTCTCTTTTCAGGTCTAGTTATTTTTTATTGTTATCATGACCAAAGTGAATTACAAATCGTACACAGTGAGATTTATATATATATTTTTATAGTATATAAAAAGTATATTTTTGTTGGGTTTCAGTCTGTTTGATCTTTCAAGTGTTGACAGGGCTGTGTTGAGGTTTTCCACAATTATTGTTTTATTATTGATGTTCTCATTAAAATTTGTCAATAATTTTATTAGATATCTTTCGGATCTCTCATTGGGTGCATATATGTTCAGTAGTGTGATATTTTTCTTGTTGCACATACCCTTGATTAGTACAAAATGTCCATCTTTGTCCCTTATAAGTTTTCTGAGTCTAAAGTTTGTGTCATCTGATATTAATAAGACCACACACCTATTTTAAGGGTGTTGTTTGCTTGGATGATTTACTTCCAGCTTTTAATTTTGAGTTTATGTTTTGTTCTGACTATTCATGTATTTTTCTTGTAGGCAACAGAAGGCTGTATTCATTGTTTTGATCCATTTACTCTGTGTCTCTTAATTGGTTCATTTAGTCCATTAACATTGATGGAGATGATTTTCATTGGATTTAATGTCATCTTGTGTAAGTTTGGTGTGTCTGTTGGTCTGTTTTGTCTTAAAGTAGACCTTTCATTTTCTCCTTTAAGACTGGCTATGCATCTGTAAGGTTTCTGAGTTGTTGCTTATCCGTGAAGCAATGTATCCTTCCTTCAAGCCTGAAAATGAATTGGGTTGGGTGCAGTATTCTATTGAAGCATCCATTTCATTTAGTCTTGTCACACCATCCCACCTCTGTCTTATGGTTTTGAGTTTCTTGTGACATGTCTGCTGTAAATCTTAAGAATTCTCCTTTGAATGTAGTTTTTTTTTTATCTTGCTGCTTTCAGTATTCTATTCCTATCTGTGGCAATCATCATTGTGACTGGGATGTGTCTTGGGTGCTTTTCTTTGGGTCTCTTTTACCTGGTACTCTTCTGGATACAGGATTTGGTTGCATGCAATCTTTAGCTCTGGGAGTATCTCTGTGATGATGTCTTTGACTATTGATTCTTCCTGGGGATATCCAACTTGGGCCTCTGGAATTCCATTGATTCTTATGTTGTTTCTGTTGAATTTATCAAACATTTTTGTTTTCATCTGTTCAAAATCTTTGAGTATTTTTCCATTGTCTGATTATTTGCTTTGAGTTTCTTTTCCAATCTCTTCTGCTGTATGGAGTTATTATGCATCTCATTTTCAAGGGCTTTTACCTGAAGATATGAAGTGATTTTCGTGCATCTCTACTTACAGAATCATGTGCGAAAAGGATTCTTCCCTATTCATGCATGCCTGAAGAAAAACTCTCCTATTATGCACTACATCCACTGTACAAACTGAAGGTGAAGTGTTAATCTCTGTTCCAGAAGTCATCAAGTACTTAATCTGTTTGGAATGATTCTTCATCCAAATGAAAAAGCACTTTCAGGTATTTTAATGCATATAAGGCAACATGTATGTTATTATCTGACCTCGTTATATTTATATTAAAACATACATATTGTATATTATGTGCAAATACATATATAACTATATGAAAATTTCCACCTCTAATGAAATAAGAACAATATTGGATTTGACTAATAAATACCCAAATTCATTTGTTTGCTTTCCTTTAACATATTCCTAAACTATCTGTGCTTAATCATTTTGCTTCAGATCACCCGGAATGTTCAAAGCAACTTCGCTATTGAGGGAATAAAGGTGTATATCTTAGCTTCTATTTTAACTATAGCATTTATTGTAAAAAATGGCATCATTAGTAGTTCTTTTTTATTTTGAGACCTTTCATTTTTTGCACAGCCTATGGCATTCCTTAGCTATTTTCTACAACAAAACCAGTTCTATATGTTTCACATTTGTATTTATGGATTTATTATGTAACATCCATTCCTTAGTAACTGAAATATATCCCTCAAATTACTGACTATATACTTACAGCTTTCGATCAAAAATCTTTAAAGATGGTGACCAAGTCTTAGAATTTGTCCCCATACAGACAGAGTCATCATTAACTGTAAAGGTATTAGAAGAAAGACACAGGTTCAGCTGTACTAAATCAGAAACTCTGGTTCTGAATCCTGTGATCTTAGATTTAATAAGTTTTCCAGGTAATTTGTATTATTTCCAAAGTTTATAAACCACGGCTATTTTTCTTAACTATAACTGACACATACAAAAATATTTGAAACTTTTAAATAATAACTCTGGATTAGAGAGACAATATAGGAGGTAAGGCACTTGTTTTGCTATTGGATGATCCAGGTTCATTCCCTAGCATCATACATAGTACCACGCACTTTCAGGAGTAATCCATGAGCACAGAGCTAGGGGAAACAGTGAATACCACTAGGTGTGGCCACCAAACTAAAAAAAAAAAAAGGAAAGAAAAAGAAACAAACAACCCTGCTATAGACTAATAGAACATTAATTTAATTGTTTCACCATATTTAATAAGTCTTAATCATACTGAGAGTGGAGAGTGGATGCTAGGTCTCATATTTACTGTCATTTTTAGCTGAAAGCTGAGTAAAGACTTTCCTACCATTTTTCCAATTCCCCAGACCCCAGAAATGTTAACCCATTTCTCCAGATCAAACCCACAGATTAATCTGTCATAAGACAGGAGAATATAGATTTTTATCCTTATTAAGTCCAAATTCCAAATAATTATGGCTCTTTAACTGGACATAATCAGTCTTTCAAAACAGTCAAGTATTTAAAATTCTTCATAATAATTAAACAACAAAACTGAAAATTGGACGTTTTAAATATTTAAAGACAAATTATTTTATCAGCAAATCTTTTGCTACTATTAATGGTAAAAGTTAATTTTTAAAATGATTGTATTCTTGAGTATATAAGCTAAACTTATTTCTATAAATTGTCAAATAAATTTAGATTTCTTTAAATCATAAATTATTAAAAAATAACATTAAATAGATGAGATAAACTTATAAACAAAAACATGCATTTTAATGAATATTACTTTATTCTAGTCTTCACTTTGATAGTGTTGATCAATTTTTGTAGATAGTGATATGACTAAATTGTCTGCAAATTTGCAACACTGAAAGAAATGCTTCTTTTTCTTTCTTTGGAATTAAATATGAATTTAGATTGTAACAAACTATGACATATTATTCACTATTTTATCAAAAATTTTAATTATTTCACTTATAATCATTGTATCTTGTAAGGTCTTTTATCTATAAAGAATAATATGTTTGTTAAAATTATCTAAATATAAATAATGTATTGTTTTATCAGAAATTTTAAACACTTATTTGAAATATTTAATTTTCAAATTTATTTTCTAAGTTTGAATGTTCAATCAAAATATTGAACTACAGGGGGCCGGGTGGTGGCGCTGCAGGTAAGGTGCCTGCCTTACCGCGCTGGCCTTGGACGGACCACGGTTCGATCCCCCAGTTCACATATGGTCCCCCATGCCTGCCAGGAGCGACTTCTGAGCGCATAGCCAGGAGTAACCCCTGAGCGTCACTGGGTGTGGCCCAAAAACCAGAAAAAAAATATATTGAACTACAATTTCTATTCTTTTATTCAAACTTAAAATGATAGTCTTTATTTTGGTAATTCTCTGCATCTAGCTGTTCTATACTCATCTTGACAACTTGTGATAAAACTTAAATTATAGATTTAAATAAAATAATGTTAAAGCTAAATTATAATAAGTATTTCTCATTAAAACATTACACTAAATTAATTTAAATATAATTGAGGTTAAGTTTTTATCTATTAAACATACTATATGAGTTAAGTGGATTGAGTCATTAATATGTTTTACTTTTTTATATGAAAACAATAATTTGAGATAAAGGGAAGATTCAATTTTTGTTTATTGATAAAATGTCATAAATTAGTCTTATTGTTACTACTGTCCTAAAGACATAAATCTATAAAAAGAACTTCAAGAAATGACATATTTCTTTGCTTTAGATACTTAGAGTTTCTGAAACAAAACTTTTGATTAGTTGCTTTGCTGTCATCCAGAAAATCCATTAATACTGCTTTGTTTTTGTTTTTTCCCTAAAGAAATATTGGTGTTTTTTTTTTTTTGCCTTACTGAAAAAAAATAAGATTTGTGCTTCCTTCTAAATATTAAAAGCCAAAAAAAAAAAAAAAACAGTGCTAGAGAATAATGCACTAATAGGGGCCAGATTGATAGAACAGCAGTAGGGTGTTTGCCTTGCATAAAGGCAACCCCAGATGAACTCCGTTCAATTCCCAACATCCCATATGGTTCTTCGAGCTGCCAGGAGCTATTTCTGAGCACAGAGCCATATGTAACCCCTGAGCGCCACTGGGTGTGACCCAAAAACAAAAACAAAAGAGAGAGAGAGTAAAACACTACTATCTCAAACTTCAGAGTATTTTATATATGAAAATTAGCTATATATTTATGACTAAATCAAAACAAGTAAATCTATGCATTATGAAGATCATTATATATGACTTTATAAATTATATACATATAATTTAAAGGTTTTGTTTTAGCTATAATTTTAGCATCTTGTAGTAGTAGTTCTTTGTAGAACTAACTTTTATTAAATGTGGAACTGATTCAATTTTACCATATTTTACCTAATAAGGTCACAACTGCACTATAGTTACAGCTAATTCATAAGGAATATTATTCAGGATTTTTGGGGGGACAACACCCAGTGACCCAAAGGGGTTGCTACTGGCTGTATGCTCAGAAATAACTACTGGCATGGGGTACCATATGGGACACCAGGGGAAGAACCGCGGTCTGTCCTAAACTAGCGCTGGCAAGGCAGATGCCTTACAACTCCGAGTCACCACTCCGATCCCATATTACCCAGTTTTTTAAATTCAACATATAATGATCGCATTCCACTTTTCTGAGAGAAAAATATACTTCCATAAACTTTCAACAAATATGCAGTGATATGTAGAGTATTACCCATTAACTTATTTGCTCACTAGAAAGATAAGTCCAACTCAAGCAAAAAGTAATCATAGCTATAGTAGTGACATATATCTGAGATATTGATTCTTTATCACATGGGTGTTGGATGAACAGTTTATACCATTCCATGTGTAATCTTCTTATCTTGTTCACCATTTCTATTCAGTACATAACCCCACTGTTTTGAACATACCTAAACAGATTCCAAGCACCACCTGTTGATGAGTACTTCCCTCCTCCCCTTCATATTTATGCATTTTATCAAATATTAATGATTCATATTCTTTGAGTATCAGTCTCAAGATACTGACATGTATACCATTGTCCTGAGCTGTTTATTTTATACCATGATTTTTGTTTTTTGGGGGCACACCTGGCAGCGCTTAGGGGCTACTCCTGGCTCTAAGCTCAGAAATCTCCCCTGGCAGGCTCAGGGTACCATATGGGATGCCAGAAATTGAACTACAATCCTTCTGCATGCAAGGCAAACACAGTACCACTGTGCTATCTCTCCGACCCCTATACCATGCTATTTTTTTTTTTTTTGGTTTTTGTGTCTCACCCGGCAGTGCTCAGGGGTTACTCCTGGCTCCATGCTCAGAAATTGCTCCTGGCAGGCACGGGGGACCATATGGGACACCGGGATTCGAACTGATGACCTTTTGCATGAAAGGCAAATGCCTTACCTCCATGCTATCTCCCAGTCCCCTATATGCTATTTTAATTATTACTATTTATAATACATTTTGAAGTTGGATAAATTTATGCTTTTTCATCTTTTTTTCCACAAGGACTGCTTTAGCTGCTAGACACAACAACAACAACAACAGCAACAACAACAACAACAACAAATATAATCCCCTCCAAAAATGGAGAGAATAGATTAATAGATATTTCCTCGAGAAAGAAATAAAAATGGCCAAAAGGCACAATAAATTCTCCACATAATTAATAATCAGCAAGGTGCAAATAAAAACAACAACAATGAGATATCTCACACTACAAACTATCAAATATCAAAAAGAACAAGTAAAAACAATGCTAGTGTAGATGCAGGGAGAAAGGGACTCTCATTAACTGCTGGTGAAAAGTCAATTAGTCAAGTCTTTTGGGAAAACAATATAGACATTCCTCAAAAAAACTAGAAATTGAACTCCAACATGACCCCACAATAATGCATATAGAAATATAACACAAAAAGCCAAAAGCACAATGAAGAAAAGCATTCTGTACTCCTATTTTCATTGCAGAAATATTCACAATAGCCGAATCAGGAAATAATACAAGTGTCAAGGAACAGAAGAGTGAGTAAAGAAACAGTGGTACATCTACACAATGGAATACTATGCAGCTCAAGAAAAATAAATCTGAGGGCTGCAGCAATAGCACAGTGTGTAGGGCATTTGCCTTGCATGAAGCCAACCTGGGTTTGACCCCCAGCACCTCATATGGTACTCTGAGTCTAATAGGAGCAATTTCTATGCACAGAAAACAGGAGTAACCTTGAGCACTGCTGAGTGTGGTCACAAAACAAATCAAAACAAACTAAAAAAATAAAGAAAAATGAAGCCATAATATTTGTTTATACCTGGATGAATATGGAGCATATTATGCTAAGGGAAATGAGTCAGAAGAAGTGGGATAGAAAGAGAATGTGCACATTAATTTATGGGATATAAAAATACTGTGGTATCAGCCTGACTTTGATGAAAGAAATACATAGAATCCAGAATCCATAAAGATAGGAACCTGATACCAACAACAGCTAAAATGTGAAAAAGATTCACTGGGACCACGGAGAATGACTTGGGATGGAAAGACTGGTACACCTGGAGTCCAAGCCAAAAAACTTAGGGAGTGAGGCCTTCTGGTAATCAGGACAAGGATTTTTTTTCCCGTTTTCCCCATACATTTCTGGGCCTATGCAAACAATGGCGATTGCCACTGTAAAAACTTTACTGTTATTTTTTAACCCTTATCCTTTAGGAAAAGAAAAAAACAATTTACTGAACTTAAGAACAAATAACTGTAGTAGAATGCCTGTCTCTAATACAGGCAGGGGTTGGGAAGGGGGGAGGGGTGTAATGGGAGGGAGGAATGTAATACTGATGAAGGGAGGAGTTCTGTTTGTGACTGTAACCCAACTATAATCATGCTACTTAAATTAAAATTATATTAGAAATACTGTGAGGGGCTGGCGAGGTGGCGCTAGAGGTAAGGTGTCTGCCTTACAAGCGCTAACCAAGGAAGGACCACGGTTCGATTCCCCGTGTCCCATATGGTCCCTCCAAACCAGGGGCACGTTCTGAGCACTTAGCCATGATAACTCCCGAGCATCAAACGGGTGAGGCCTGAAAAACCAAAAGAAAAAAAAAAACACTGTGGTATGGAAATTAATATCCAAAGAAAATAGAGACAGGGGTTAGAAAGTCCAGTCTATTGTGGAAAGCTTACCACAAATAAGCTTACCAGAAAGTTAGGGCAGAGAAGGGACCATTATGCTAATAATTTTGGAAATGATAAATCTGGGCAAGATTTAGTTGGTGAAAGAAGTTAAAGTAATATGCATAATACACTTCAGTAACAATATTGAAAGCCACAATGTCTAAAAGAAAAACTGGAAGAGAAAAAGAAGAAAAATTACTGCTATGAAGGAAGGAGGATGACAGGGGATAGGGTGGGAGGAAAACTGGCAAAGGGTGTTGGACATTGTATGATTGAAATTCAATCATGACCTACTTTGTAATTACATATTTTGCAGTGATTCAATTAAAGAGTGTATTTTAAAAAAGGAAGTAATCTGAAATTAAAAAGAGGACACTGTCTACATTATTTTTATCTTAAATAAAGGTCATGTAGCTTCTAATAACATTTTAATGTTAATTTACATGTTTTTATCTTTTTGGGGGGTCACACACTGTGATGCTCAGGGGTTACTCCTGGCTATGCGATCAGAAATAGCTCCTGGCTCAGGGGACCATATAGGACACCGGGGATCCAACCAAGGTCCGTCCTGGATGAGTGCGTGCAGGATGAATTTTCTACCACTGTGCTATAGTTCAGGCCCCAATTTACATATTTTTTATTTCTTCAACAGGGTCTGAGACATGATCCATACTGGATGAAAACTGTGTCACATACTCTGTTTTAAAATAAAAACATAGTAGTTATTATTACATTTATATTTTATAGAGGCATGCAGACATACATTAATGAAATTTTATTTTTTTTAGGAATTAATCGTGTGCTTCATACAAAGTTACATCAATGTCTGTGACAGACGGTAACAAAAATTTAGAAAACGTAAATGATTTTGTGAGGATGATCTTATGATTGTTAATAATTTCCTTAAAATTGTCTAAAACTTGAAATATTTATTTACTATACATTTAATGTAATATAATAATTTATTTACTATACATTTAATGTAATATAATAATTTATTTGTTCACTGACTCAATTTAAATAAAAAACCTTTATAAGTCAAGCATACTAAGTAGTCCCTGGATTAAAAAATAAGTGTTTTACACTATTTCTCAATATTTCACTATATAATCAGAGACAGAAGTAAACAAAATAAAATAAAACTTATTACTAAGTGTCATCTGACCTATTTTTCAAGCATTTATTTGCTACCAGACTGTTATTTATCTATGGCAAATGCAATTTCTTATTCATCATTGTACTCCCAGAGCTGAGAAGAATGATTTACCAGTTTATAACTTGGAACAATAGATTTTTGGCTCCCAAATTGTGGTCTGTGCTGTAAGAATATAGGAAAAAATGTGTACTTGTAAATGGAGAATCAATAAAGCAAGAGAAAAGCCATTATCTGACAATGCTTCCCTCAGCACAGCACTGATGTTAACTGTTTTGAAAAGTGCCACCATAATAGCAGCAGTAATTGCAACAACCACACAATAATAATTGAAACTTTGGCCTTGATTCTGAAAGTTGTTAGCATGGGAAAGAGATTCTCAGGGTATTTTATGTGACCCCAGTCTGGCTCAGTGCCCTTAAATCCCTGCCCTAGAGCAAATATATATATATATATATATATATATATATATATATATATATATATATATATACAAAATTCAGACTATGGGTCTGTAAGAGCCAGAGAAATCACTCCAGGATTGGGAACCCTTCTCTACTGTGCACATCCTGCTCCCCAGAATGAAATAAAGTACAATAATGTTCTGTTATTTGTAAGAGAGAGCTAAGATGGTGTATTATTTCCTTAGAACAAGGGTGTTAGGGTAAAAATAATATAAACAATTACATCTTTTTATATCTAAATATTATTTTTTCTTACAGAAATTTAAGTAAGTCCTTTAAAAGGACTTTAAGTCCAGGAATTTCCCAAACAACTTTATTTTGTCCTAATTACTTTTGCAAAGTTTCTGGTATTTGCTTCTAAGTTTAGTATCAATAACCCTAACAAAGCTAACAAGGAGAGCTTTCACTGCATTTCTGCCTCCCAAAACCATGGCCGGGGCAAAGCAACTGGGCAAAGCTCCCAATGAATGATTAAAGCTACCTTGTTTATGCCACTTAAAAAACAAGACATTATAATGCAAAACTATTCTCAAGTCATTTACTGACTTAATATTTGCATTTCCTGAGCTTTCTATTTTCTAAAATTTTCTGCCCTTTATCATAGTGTCTTAACTTAAAGCTAGAATATCCCTTAATGGAAAAAATAGTTTAAAGTAAATTTTAATTCGACTAAGTATTTCTGAGAATTATCTTTTGGGCTGTGATTTACCTTCTGATAGTAGGATTTTTCCCACTTAATTTGCAACCCCATCGAAAATTTATGGCTATATTTAGAAATCTGTGGTTAAACTGTCTTATTGCACACTAGCTGGTTGTGTGATCTTGCATCATTGTTTCTTCGGTGTAAATCAGGGATATTTACAGTTCTCTATTACAATCTATCTCAGAAGAATAAAATAAACTTCAGAAAATTTAAAACAGTGAGTAGGTAATCTTTAAAGAACTAAAAAAGAACACATCAATGGTACTATATATCACATATCCTTTAGGACTAAGTGACTGTGAATATTTTGATTGAATATTTGTTAAAAATATATTTTCATCTTTGTAAACTGCAACCTTATATGATATCTCCTATTTAGATTCTTATTCCTATTTGTACATAGGTATTAACAATAAAATACTTGGTTTCTCAGGGATGGAGATAGTAAAGCTAATAAGAACTTGCCTTGCATGTGGCATACCCAGGGCCAATACTTGGCAATCAATATAGATATTTAATTTATATAATTATAGTTTATCATGTATTTAGTGAAAATATTACATTTTGGAGGTATCAAAACTTTAGAGGCTATGGAATATATTTCTTCATGGTTTCAGAAAATTTGCATCATATTGCTAAGAGAGATGAGAAATTTATGTATGCATAGACAGCTGAGTAATCAATTTGTGTATATAAATCTAGAAAAGAAAAATACAATGTAACATTGTCAAATATCATATGAACATGTGGTAGAAAGAATGGCTCAGGGAGCTACCAAGCAGTAGCAAATATGTTTTCAAACTGTAAAAGAAATAAAAAACACACTTTAAATGTCCCTTTACTGTTTTTTGTCAATATTTTATTTTCAAAGAACATAGCTGCTCTTTTAGTAATTTCATTATGTGTTAAACCATCAAAATGTCAATATGAGTGAAACTTACAAGATAAAAGCCAATTTTGTAAAGGAGTCAGAAAAATAATATCAACTAACACACACACAATGCTCAGATAAATATAAAACAATTTATATTAAGTTTTTGACAAGTAAAAGTCTGATGATTTAATTTTTAGAAAAATATTAGTATTTCAACAATCTGTTTTACTCTAGGAGATTATGTGGCCTATTGTAGAAAAATCTATTTTACTTGATGAAAATTAAAATCTTGATATCCTCAGCAAGAAGACTTACCAAAAAGTTGGCAGCAGAATACCTGAAAATGACTTCTAATCTCAATGATCAAGTTTGCTATGTGATGTCTCAATTTCCAAGAAATAGCTACAGAATATAAAGCTCTGCCACTTAATTATGAAATATAAAGCTTAATGATTTCTTTAAAATGAAATAAATATAGCATCAATGAAATAAAACAATGAATCTTTAAAATGACAAGCATGTTATAAACTAAAAATAATGTTGAGATAAAGATGTAAGTTACAATGTAACAATGTATGATTATATTATCACATCTTTGCACACAGATATTTAGAATGTAAAGGATAATATGGCAAGGCTCTATGGAAGAGTCTCAAAACTTATATATGATACTGTGATTCCATTTCTAGTATTTCTGGTATATATGTCAAATGATTGAAAGCAGGGAACCATAAAGGAATTTGTACAAAAATGTTCAAAGCATTATTACTCACAAAATACAAGAGGTGGAAACAATACAAATCTACATAAATACATGGGAAAAAAAGATAGTATAAAGCTATTCTGTGTAGATAGCCACTTCCTTGAGCAGAGGTCTGGCAAGTGCAATGAACCAAATTTAATCCCAGATTCTACATAATTACTTAATAACTGCCAGATATAATCCTAGCTAGAGAATGTAGATAGCATATTGATAGTACCACCCTGCCTTTCACAATTTTTGACAGAGTATCTTTAGGTTTCCTTAGCATTTCTTGAAATTAGCACCTCCTCTCCAAATATGCTATATTTCAGTTCTATTTATAATAATAAAATAAATATAATATTTAATAGAATATTATTCAGAAAAATCAATTTGTTATATGTAAAAACAAATGCATAATATATAAATGCATTATACTAAATAAAACACTAATAAAAAGGACAATTACTGTAAAAACATTTATATGAGGTATATTGTATGTTCACCAGAACAAAAAATAGAAAATAAAATAGTGGTTGTTCCCATGACAATATGCTCCAGAAATGGAGAAACCCTGAATCCATTAGGCCATGGAAATTTCCTTACTTCCCCAATACTTACTGTGCCTATGCAAAAAAAAAAAAAAAAAGTGGGTAACACCAAACCCTTCCACTCCATTATTCCTTTTTCTGGTTTTGTTTTGCTTTAACTATTTATTTATTTATCTATTTATTTATTTATTTTTATCTATTTTTTATATTCCTTCTCTTTTTTTCTTCCACCTTTTTTTTCACTCTTGTGGATATTATTCGGTGATTTTTAAATTTCATTTGCTTTTAGTAGTTGATACCAAATTTTCCCTTCTCCTTTTCTTGACCTTTTTATCTCAAACAGAAACATTCAGACTCATAAATTGAGGGGAGAAAAGGATGTTACCAGGGCCAGTCATGTGACCATGCAGTGTAAATAAAAAATGATCAGACTGGAACACCACACAGAATAGATACCTTGCCTACAACAAGCTGCTAAGTGGAGACCAGTTACTGGGGGTGGAGGTAAGGGGGAGAGCAAAGGAGGGAGATATGGGAGACATGCTGGGAACAGGAGTGGAGGGAGGACAACATTGGTGGCGGGAATGCCCTTCATTCATTGTCACTATGTACTGTAAATAATTCTATGTAATGAACTTCAGTCACAATAAAAATTAAAAAAATAAAAGTAAAAAAATAGTGGTTGAAACTAGGGCAAAATGGCAATATATTGTTCAATGGATGCAAGTTAAGTTTAGGAAGACAAAAATGTTTAGAAGGCATGGCTTAAAGTACAGTAAGATGTCATAAAATATTCTAGTGTAAGATTTTATTATTTAGATAAAATCTCATATACTTTATAGACTTGATCAAACAATTTTTAAAAAGAAAAATAAAGATTTTTCATCTCAAACCTTGTCCTAATCAAATAAGAAATTGAGAACTAGAGAGAAACTGAGAACTAAGGACAGACATATCAAACCCAGAAAAGGTTTTCTGATTTCTATCTAGTTCAGTCCATTTTAATTCACTCTCTCTGGAAGCAATACCTATTATTCTACTACAACAACATTTTAACATGAAAAAACTACAGTTGGTGAACTGCACAACAGAGAGGATAGAACCTTGTTAAATAAGTTATTAGAATCATACTCAAACATTTTACAGTTCTGAGTTTTTACTTTTGTTATAAATATTTTGTGTCTCACACATTCTATGCTTAGCAATGACCAGACCTCCAAATAAGGTATTTTCCATACCCTGTATACATGGTCCATATACATGAAGCTCAGCACTCTCAACTCCTGGGAGTCCAGATTGAGTTTTAAGACAGATGACAACAAACCATGCAGAACATTTCTGCAATGTCACAGCTCATTTGTCTTGCTCTGCATAGAAATGACCCCTATCTTTCTGTTTATGATATAACTGATCATGTACCAGACCTGAAATCAGAAAACCAACTTTGGATTTTGTTTTACAACTGACTATGTGCACATAATGGGCAAGGCACTTAGCCTGTTTTATTTTAATTTTATACTATTCTAAATTTCAATTCAATTTCTCTAAATTAACAACATAGTTAACATAATTTTTTGATTCTATAGCTATCTTATATTTTATTTGTATATACTTTTGATGACAAATTTAAGTCATAGGATGAAAAAAATGTTTTCCAGTAAGAAATGATATTCTTCATGAGAATTAGCCCAATCTAAGATAAACAGTACACTTTCAACACTAACCTCAATTTCATAATCTGTTGGTCATCCATAAGTATGACAGAAAATGTATTAGTAACTAACACTGATATATTTCTAGCTTCCAAATTCATAGGCTTCTTTTATAGAATCTACACTTTTTAGATATTCTGAAACATTTGATCTCATACTCAACTTTTATGGGGGGTGATGTTTTAGGATATACTCTGTCATGCTCAAAGCTTACTGTTGTAGAGATCAGATCATATGCAGTGCCAGAGAGAGAAAATGGGTCTGTCACATGAAAGGCAAGTGTATTACCTACTGTACTGTCTTTCTGGCCCACTTCTATTCATTCTATATTTAATATTATGCTATCCCGATTGAATATATGTTTGTGGTGACATGGATCAAATTCAAGAATCTCATGTATGTATAGTTCTATAGCCATAAATCAAAGTTGGAGCCTCATATATCCAAACTTTTATTTATTTATTTATTTATTTAGTTAGTTAGTTAATTAGTTAGTTAGTTAGTTAGTTAGTTAGTTAGTTATTTCTGGTATTGGGTCATACCCGGTGATGCTCAGGGGTTACTCCTAGCTATGCACTCAGAAATCACTCCTGGTTTGGGGAACCAGATGGGAAGCTGAGGGATCGAACCACAGTACGTCCTAGGCTAGCATGAGCAAGGCAGATTCCACAGATACCTTTCAGCTTGTGTTACCACTCCGGCACCTCATATCTATATTTTTAATCAAATTAAGACTTTTGATGTATGAAGACTTCATAAGAAAATTATTTTTTATGCAACTGACAGGATTCAATGCTCAGTACAGAATATTGTCATAAGAGCATTACCAGGACTGACACATGAGTACAGAACAAAGAGAAAGTCCTGAGCATAGACAACTGTGATTCCCAAAACATAAAAATAAGTAGGCAGGTAAACAAACAAACAAACAAATAATCTCCTTTTTTCCCTAGACCTTCTTCAACTTCAATGAACTTATCCCTTTTCTTTTTGTGCTATGCACTAGCACTCACTCATCCATTCTCAGCATACAAGCTATCTGTAGATCTTAATAATGATCAAATAATAATCTCCCATTCTAGTCATACCTGATATCAAATTTAATATTATATTTAATATCAAATCATTTATATGTTGCAGCACCTTAAAATCAACAGAGGATACGGAATACCATCTTTACGGTGAAAAGAGTTCTTTCGTCTTATTTTTCTAAGTTTTACAAACTAAAATATTCCTCAATAACAAGATCTTAATTTTTTTCATATTTTAATGACAGAAATTGTGTTATCATTCATAGTGAAAAATGTGAGTGAAAAATCTAAATACCCTTTGTCCTTATAAAATGCACATCATTCACATTTATACTAAATAGTACAATAGTCTCCTTATGAATGCTGCCATTCCATTTTCCTTCAATCTAATCCAACAATAGAACTTTTAAACAGACTTTTAAAAACTAGTCTAATTGTGTCATTCTTAGTCTTAAAAGTTTAAGAATCTAAATTGTTTTTCAAAAGAAAAATCCTAAAATTCTCAACTTGAAACATCTAAATACAATCCTGAATTTTTGTGTTTTTTTTTCAACTACAACTACAACTCCATAAAACCTATAGAAGGGAACAGGCTTACATTTATGAAACCTGTGATTCATATTCCTAAAAATGACAGTAGAATTTTTTGGCAGCTTAGAATGGGACAATTGCTCAACTATGAAGCCTTTTTACACTTTCACTTGTGATGTCCAGTAAAGTGTCAATATGTTCACCAGCTCATTATGACAATATAAAAAATTCTGTTAATGTATCTCTTAGGCCAAGAGAATTCCTTTTCAAATTTCCCCAATACTTACTGTACCTATGCAAAAAAAAATGTTAACACAAAACCTTGCCACACACCAGGCCTCCTTACTTTTTATTTTCATTCATATGGTTATTATTTGTTTGTTGTTTTGCTTTGTTGCTATTGTGCTTTTTTGTAGTTGTTGATATTTTTTGTTTTTGCTTGATATTGTTTGTTTTCATTGTTTTTTTTTTCAAACAGAACCACATAACTTGAATCATCTTGTTCTTCCTTACAAATTGAGGGGGGAAATGGATGGTACCAGGACCAAATAGTCATATGAACATTGAGTAGAAATAAAAAATTATCAGACTTAAACACCAAACCCAAGTAA
This sequence comes from Crocidura indochinensis, assembly GCA_004027635.1. NCBI lineage: Eukaryota > Metazoa > Chordata > Mammalia > Eulipotyphla > Soricidae > Crocidura > Crocidura indochinensis. Next base: position 28,697 of record PVKC010001963.1, read on the forward strand.
ACAACAACAGAATAGATACCTAATCTACAACAATCCATACACAGAGGAACCAATTATACTAGTTGTCTGGGTGTGGGGGGGGGGCAAAGGAAGGAGATATGGGGAAAAACATATAACTGTATATTTTTATGATACACTGAAATAAAACAGTGTGTATTACAAAATTTACTCCTAAAAAATCTAAATTGAGGGGCCGGAGAGATAGCAAAGCAGTGTTTGCCTTGCAAGCAGCTGATCTAGGACCCAAGGTAGTTGGTTCAAATCCCGAAGTCCCATATGGTCCCTCATGCTGGCCAGGAGCTATTTCTGAGCAGATAGCCAGGAGTATTCCCTGAGCACCGCCAGGTGTGGCCAAAAAAACAAACAAACAAAAAAATCTAAATTTTTTTCAATAAACAACAGTGTTCTTCATCTCAGTTTACTCACCTACCTTTCTTCATTTTCTAGTAACCACTAGTTTTTCATATAGTCCAAAAAGTGGATTGAATTTGAGGGTTTTATACATAATTAAACAGAGAAATACTAAGACAATTTTACCCATTGTTTATATTGTTTATAAAAAACAGTAAGATAAAATTTTACTATATTTTTGCAAACATAGACAACTTCTGTCTAGAACTTAACCATAACTAAGATATATTATGAAGCATACCTAAATAAATTTTTCCCAATGACAAAAGTGAAAATTGAGAGAAAAAAGGAAAATTTCATAAAAACCTCCCAATTAAAATGATGTAAAGTGATATGCATAATACTGTTCCAATAATAGCACTGCAAATGACCACGCTTAAAAAAAAAGAGGAAAAGAAAGGAAAAAAAAGCACAAAGTCATCATTTTTCCATATATATATTGATTGTTTTTTTTTGACGTCCTTATTTTGATGTAGATATTGAAGTTGATGTCTCCTTTTTTATTGTATTTTATTTTATCTTTTTCTTTCTTTTTGCACTCCGACATGATTTGATTTCAGAACCGAGACTATTGTGTGGTGCTTGTATTTATTGCTGTAGCGCTCACTGGATATTTAATTTGACATTTATTCTTGTATTGTTATGGTGTTTCAATTACCTTTTTCATGTCCTCTCTCAAACTGAGGTTGATAGTCACTAGAATGACTCTGCCCATTTTCAGCATATTTTAATTTTTTAATTTTTTTCTCTTATTCTTTACCCCATTCTATTTCTTTTCTTTCCCTCAAACAAAACCACATAACTCGATTTATCTAGCTTAGCCTCTCAAATAGAGGGAGAAACAAGGGAAGACACCAGGACCGAACAGATATATGATCACTGATAGTAAGCTAGACAAAGAGAGACCACCTACTCTAGCAGCCCGGGGGTGATGGTGGGGGATATGGGTTGCAGAAAAGAAACGGGGAAGGGGGGAGGACAAATTTGGTGGAGGGTATTCCCCTGATTCAATGTTAATATGTACCTAAAATATTAATGTGAAAGATATGTAAACCACTATGATCAAAATAAAAATTTAAAAAAAGGAAAATAGGAAAACAGAGGTCGGAGAGAGAAAAAAAGATAGAAAAAAATGTCTGTAAAAGAGGTAAAATTGGTGGTGGGATGGAGATTGGGGACATTGGTGGCAGAAAATATGTTCTGGTGAAAAGATGAGTGTTGGAATATTGTATGACTAAAATTGAATCATAAGCTATTTTCGAACTGTGCATCTCATAGTGATTCAATTAAAATTATTTAGAAAAACTAAGCAAGAAACACAAGATTTTACACACAATTTCCTTTGTTTATTTGTTTAAATGTCATGTGCTGGTATGTATTTGCTAAATCCATAATCTATTTTTTTAAAAGGGGACTATAAAGATCACTAAAAATATCCCAATCTATGATATGAGTTGACATTAAAATTTGATTGTTATTTATTTTTTGTTTTCTGTTTTATTGTTTTTGGGCCACACCCGGTGACGCTCAGGGGTTACTCCTGGCCATTCACTCAGAAGTCGCTCCTGGCAGGCACGGGGGACCATATGGGGAACCAGGGGATTGAACCACAGTCCATCCCAGGTTAGCGCAGGCAAGGCAGGCACCTTACCTTCAGCGCCACCGCCCGGCCCCTTGATTGTTATTTTTTTTTGTTAATATATGGTTTTGTGGGAGGTTTGGGGGTGAGGATCAATTAATTTTTAAAGGATGTTTCTAATATCTAGGAAGAATAGAAGCTTATATTACTATAAGTAAGACTTTATTAAATTATATACTTCCTTCCTAATGCAATAAATATAGAGATTTAGAGAATTGCCCTGCAAGTGACCTATATTTTGATCATTTCCCAACATCAATAAAAGTTCATTGCATATCTAATTTAATTTCATATTCCCCCCAGAAGCAGGTCATTGTGAGCTATGTTATAAAGACTAAGAGAATCAATGCACAGGACCCAAATGATGCCTTGCTAATATCAATATACATTTATATATTATTGAAATCCATCAACTAGTCTTCATCATTTCCTGGACCCGTGTTTAATCAGTACTATATAAAATAAATATCAACTGGGTAAATTATTTCCACTGGGGCTATTAATTTAAAATGTTAGGTATACTTCCAATAGAAATCCTGTCATCTCTTAAAAAGTATACTCAAATTTGTTTTAGTATCTAGGTCAAGATATTAAAATTTCATGCTACTAATTGGGTAGGATATTTCTTTTATATAAAGACTTTGCTGTTCACTATATCTTTAGAAACATCTCTACACAGCAATCAGTGGTATTATATTTCAGTACTCTCCCTCAACTTTGACATGCAAATAAAACTTCAAACATTGTCATATGATTATTGGCAGAAAAATCAGTGCTTCAGCTAGACATGAGCGGTTCTGGTTTGTTTCTTTAGGGACATAACTGACAGTACTCAAGGATTACTCCTTGTGCTGCATATAGGAATCACTCCTGGTTGGTTTGAGGGTCTATATGTGATAGGCAGTGACACTCACCATGATACTAACAAGAGGAAGAGTTGGATGTCTCTATGTGATGCTCTGGCTTGTACTGTATGTAATTAAAGAGCCTTATCCACTGTACCATTGCTCTGGTCCAGATTGTGAGCAATTTTGCTTCTACATATTTATGTAATAATCACGTAGCACCTCAACTGGCACATAGCAGGTGTGCCTGCATTATTTAATAAATATTTTCTAAAACAATTAGCAAGTATTTATATTTAAGATTCTATGTTGTACATTATCAGCAATCCTACAATTACATATTTTTGCTAAACTATAGTCAATCTATAAATACAATTTATATAAACATTTTCTAGAAAATCTCAACAAAGCTAACTATAGATAAGATGATTTTTAATGAGAGGCAGAACACAGGCTACAGCTTTCAGTGATCAAATACAGTGTACCTGAAATAAAGTATTGCCCACTCTGAGTTAAACAGTCAAATCATAGTCAAATCATCACTAGACAGGAAGACAAAGGCTATAGGAAAAGCTAAGTCATGAAATTTGCCAATACCTGGATCAACATGGAGATAATTATGCTGAGTTATATGAATCAGAGGGAGAGGGAAAGACAAAGACTAATTATCTATCATTTGTAGAATATAAGAAAAATAAAAGACATAGTATGGTAATAATTTCCAATATAATAAATTTGATGATCAGGAGGCCTCAAATATGAAGCTTACCAGAGTGGTGAGTGCAATTAGAGTAGAGAAAGTTCTACTATGACAGTGATAGTTGGAATTTATTCTGGACAAGAACTGGGAGTTGAAGGTGATATGTATGGCACCCTTTTTTTTTAAGACCAGTCCAAATCACAATCTCAGGAAGAGAAAGAGAGAGAAAAAAAAGAGAGAGAAAGGTAAGAGAAAAAGAAAAAGAGAAGAAAATGCTTGCCCCAGAGAAATGTGAGGGTGGGTGAAAGGAAAATAGGGGGCATTGGTGGCAGGAAAGGTGCATGGGTAAAGGTAGTATACATTCTAATACTGAAACCATACTATGAACTTTTCTGCAAACACAGTACTTAAATAATGCAATAAAAATGTGATCAAATGCCTCAGACTAAGAGATGTTGCCAGTAACTTCACTTACAATTTAGAGACAGACTATTCCAACTAAAAGAGAACTAATAAATTTAGGAATAATGAACAAAATTGAAACGGATTATGGCATACACAAGGTCTAACCAACATAGAACTGACCACATGTGGCACTTTTGAAACATTTATTGTATCTCTTCTTAGATCACACACATATATATTATCTTTACATAAGAACCAAAAATAAGTTTGCAAACTGAGCACAAAATCAGGATAGATGTTGACTACATATCAAAATGTTTAGTATTTGAAGATGCTGTAACTTTTGTCCACAGGCACAAACTCAACCAGAAACTTATTACAAAGCGGCATGTAAAAGTTCACTATCACTTTGGGGAGTTCTTTGCAGCAACAATTGCCTTTTTTCCTTATTACATCACATATATGTATATGATCTCTCTCTCTCTATATATATATATATATATATTATATCATAGGATAACCCCCTAAAATAATTTCTTAGAAAGTCTTCAGAGAATTTCTTTACATTTTGTGGCCGGAGAGATATCGCAATGGTAGGGCGTTTGCCTTGCTTGCAGCCAACCCAGGACTGATGGTGGTTCGGATTCTGCATCCCAAGCCTGCCAGGAACCATTTCTGAGTGCAAAGTCAGGAGTAACCCCTGAGCGCCACCGGGTGTGACATAGAAAACAAAACAAAACAAAGAAAACAAAAAGAATTTCTCTACATTTTGCCAAAAAGTTGTACTCCTTATGCACATCAGTCTATAATAATATAAACTGATCTTTATTTGAGGTATGGAAATAATGAGAGAGAGTGAGAGAGAGAAAGAGAAAGAGAGACAGAGAGAGAGAGAGACAGAGACAGAGACACAGAGAGTCAAATGACAGCTTAGCAGTTTGAAGCATCATTCTATTTTGGTTTTCTTAGTATCATTGGAAGATAAGCACTGACCCTGAGCACTGCATAGGAGGCACATAACTTCAAGGGAAAAGAAATTGAAACTAAGGGAAAATAAGTAAATGTTAAACAAATCTATGTAAGCTTACAAATTAGTTCTTAAAATTTTGGAAAGTACATTCATTGGTGTTTGGTGTTTAATCTTGATTCTGTATTCAGGAATTTCTCCTGGTAGGACTCAGGGGTCCAATTGTGGACCCCGTTAAATGTGGTGCTGGAGATCAAACCCAAGTCATCTGTCTGCCAAACATGAGCCTTACTTGCAGAATATTTCTATGACTCTTCTAATATTATATATAATGCTATATATGTATATAAACCTTAGATTACTTAGTTAAAATGTAGTGAAGATAGTATTTCTTCCTAATATATAATAGTAAAACAGAAGTGCCAGATATCTCCTAAAGGTTTAATAACATGACTTGGCTTAAGGTAATTTTTCTTCTTTAACGAATTTTATTACAATTGTTTCTTGATAACATAATACATTTGTATATTTATTTTTCTCTAAAATGACTAGCATACTATCTACTTACAATGCTATTTTAATTAATTTATGTTAAGTTTAAACTAAATATGTATTTCCTATTGCTGTAGTCACATGGTTAGTACTCAAGAGCCATAGAAATAAATTACCTGAAAAGGGGACAAGTATAAAAAATCTATCAGTGATATAATAAAGTGAATATATACTCATTCAGTGATTTGAATACATTTGAATTAAGAGAAATGTCTTAAAGCTACTTTAAACAGTGAGTAGTAAATCTATGGAAATTTTACTTGAAGAGTAAGAACTGGTTATCAATATCGGTAATAATTCTAAGACTGTTCAGCCTGACTTAAGTAATCAGCCTCTCTAAATGTTAGCTCTCCACAGCCTGTCTTGAAAGATTAAGAAAATATATTTAAAGATATTTTAACCAACTATGTATATGTCTCAGCAACACAGCAATGCTTACTCAAAGGGATAATTTTATGCACTAACACAAATCTATTGAACTTGAACCTTGTGATGAATTAGAGTTAATGAATATAAATCTTGACACCAAAAATGATGCTGCTCAGCCACAAGCATTTTAGAGAAATTCTGGTTCTTGTTGTTAGGAAAGAACATTCTAGTATATTTTTAGAAACATGATTGCTTCTACTAATATATGTTCTGGTACCTCTGTCAGCTCCAGTTACAATGATTTACCATCTACTCATTGAACAAGTCCTAAGCTGTTAAACCTTTTGTCTTTTTTCAAGTTTTTCTCCCTTCTCTCTCCATTTACTTATTGAGGTCATATTAATCTTTCAAGACTCATTTCATACCTCTCCTCCTTTGGGAAATCTTCCTCTGTTCACTAAGTCAAAATTTGTTTCTCAGCCCCGTGTTTCCATAAGACACTGGCCATACAGCATTTATCAAAGTGTTTCTTGTATTTGTATAGACTTCTTTACCTATTATATGAGCACTCATTTATCAGCAAAGGCAGGGGTGGTAAGTTTGATCAATAGGCAAAATATTGCATGTCTCCAGTTTTATAAGTAACTGTACTAGAAACAACTTTTGAGTATTCATTGTTTAAGGATTCCTTTGCATTTGAACAAAATGAACAAATTTCAAGTGACCAATGGTTGAAGCATCATTAGGAAAATTCTAATCATTTGATTATGTAGATTTTACCAAATCCTAATTTAGAAAGTATTTCATATTTATTTCAAAGTACTTACTAGCACTTAATAAAAATGCTTTGAAAAAATATAGACTATAACACATATGTAATAATCAAATAATGAAGAAATAATTAGGAACTATGTTTATCATGTGAAGGGTATGAGAACTTATTCTTATTTATGCATTATTTTCTGAATATACTTTATTTCATAATACTGCAAATATATCTTGTGGTGGTATTGAAAAACTGTTCTTTATATGCTGGTATGGCAGAAAATTCTACCAATGTAGTAAACAAGACCCATTCTTTTTTTGTTTGTTTTGTTTTTTGGGCCACACCTGGTGATGCTCAGGAGTAACCCCTACTGCTTCACTATTGCTCAACACTACAAATCCCATTCTTGAAATCAGTCTGAAAATTAATTTTTAGATTTATGATCATGAATGTGTAAGATATTCACACATAGTCATTTAATACATATTTTAATGAAAAGACTTTCGTTTAGTGTAATATAAATTAATATAGTGCATCTATTATTGGGACTCTAGTTGAATTTATTTATTTAGATTTGAATTTATTATAAAGTGCTTATAATTATGTGCAGACCTAGTGCTCTAAGGATAATCTTAATAGCTGTGCATACATAACATTTAAAACTGTTGATATGGCAAAAGTAAAATTTTTTCCTTAAATAGTGTCCTTCATTGAAAAGTTGTTAATGCAAACTGAAGCAATTTATTTATAAATGTCATAAAATATAGTGGCAGTAAAAGTCCATTTCAAATAAAATATTCCTGAATATAAAATGAAAAATTCTGAATTACCCATGTAGAATAATAAGCACTTAAGGAAGAAATGAATACTTTATCATCAGTTCTCTGTGTAAATAAAGAATATGATAAAATTAACAAATATTACAATAAAGAAAATATTTGAATATTAAGTTTTAGATTAATAGAAAGTAAATGATTTACAAAACTCAAAGCTTATCTCTAGTGAACAGGAAACTAAATTATTTTACTTAGATGCAGACTCTTCAAAATTCTTCCAAATACTTCGAATTCTAGAAAAAGAGTTCAAACCAATGACAAGTTGAATACGTTAAACTAATTTCCTTTGGGTGGCTGAAGATGGAATGTGGGTAAAATGGATGAGAAAATAAAACTTTATGCAATATTTGACAATTTCTGTGGTCTTAATATTAGCACCATGTTTACTGAACTATCCCATGCAATGTGCTTCCTGTAGATCAAAAACAAATTAACTGGTACACATTGGTTATAAAAGGCAATATGATATGCCTACTATAAATCTCTAAAAAAGGTGAAATTAAATTGTGATAAAACCTTTAGAAAGTACAAATAAATATGAAGTGTAGTCACTATTATAAGACCAGTAAAATATGAATCCAAAGTTCTATGAGTTATTTTTTTTTATTTTTAGGGTCTTTCATGAACATGAATAGAAATTTGAAACAGAAGGCCTCAGTTATAGCAGAACCAGGAATTTAAATATTTATGAGCTTTCACTAAGTATCAAGTATTTCACTTACACAGTTGACCTTGGTAGGCCATTTTCCATGCATGTGAACAATCCAGGTCTGATCCTCAGTATCCCATATGGTCCCCCAAGCCTGCCATGAGTAATTTCTGAGTAAATAATCAAAAATAACCCATGAGAGCCAATGAATGTGGCACAAAACCAAAAAGATAGTTGAAACAAATCAGAAAAAAATATTTCAGTTTTATTTGATGAGATTATATTTATATCGTTATACCTATAGCTTATATTTATGCAAAAAGACAAATTATTAACTGAAAATTTACTACATAAATTAATTGAAACATATTAGTGAGCAGTTGTATTGTCTTTTAAAACATCACTATTTTAAAATAAGCAAAATATATTCTAATATTCAGGATGCCAGTTATAATTTTTGCAACCCTAACACATTCATTTTACCTGACTCTCAGTTTTTCTCTTCATATAATCCAGAGCATAGTTTTCTAGTAGAACTGTGTAAGTGAAATATTTGACACTTAATGAAAGCTAATAAGTATTTAAATCCCTGGTTCTATAATCATCTCACAAATATTTATACCAATGTGCACATTTCACATTACACATTCCAGGTTGATCTTGCATAGTATTGGCCGATCAATCAATACTCTTCTTACCTCTAGGCAGATTGATATATTTATTTTCCTTAGTACACATAGAGTTTATTAAATGTTTTGCTGTTCACTATAGTCCATGGGGTCATAGTAGATACCATTGAAAATGTGAGTTTACTTATAGAATCCTAATGCAGTAACCATGTTGCAACACATACACAATATGAAGTGGGATATATAAAATCAAAAACATTATTTACTCACATGTTTATTACAATTTTTCTTTTTCCATTTAATTAAATTTAATCTTGAAAGAGGATTCTCTGTTTGTGAATGTGTTTTATTTTTAGTTTAATTGAAGATTAATTAATTAATTGGTTTACAATGATATTGGTAGTAGAGTTTTAGGCATTTCATACCAATGCCACCATCAAAGCCAACTTCCATCATTTGTGCTCTCTTATTCTGTCATTCACCACTTCTCAGACTTTCTCTACCACCTTGTGCCTACCACCTTAGTAGAGCATTACAAAGTTCAATACATACATTTGATATCTCATGTTTGCAATGTTGTTAAACTCGTGCTTTGGCATATAGAAATAATGGTGATTACAAATATTGGTAAACCTCTACCACTCTACCACAACACTAATTACTTCTCTTTATCATCATCCCTTATTTCTTGAGTTCTTTTTATCTTTTTGTCCTCATTAGCCTCTGGGATCAAATGTGATAAAGGGAACTCCCCACTGGCCATCCCTGAAAGAGCAATATTTAAAATAGCCTGGAATATTCATAGAAGAATGGAATTTGCAATGAGAAAAAGTCTTGACTATAGAACAGTTACATCATTTACTAGTAGCAAGGCTATTGGGAATGCATGACTTTCTCTATCTGTAAGTGGTTCACTGATTTTGAAAAAAAAATACCATAGACAATTATTAGAACTCTATTGTGAGAAGCAAGCAAAATACATCAAAAAAAAGAAAAAGTCATCTTACAGATAACCAGTATAAGATAAACATCAGTACATATACTACTTTATAAGACAATGCATACAAGTTACAGAGGTGAAAGTTGCAAAAAAGGATAAATATGCAAATAGCAAAGGTACCAACTAAAGACAAAGATATTATTATGCACTTTATTAATACCCATCCAAATCCTAATGCATAGAACTATAACAATTTGATATAATGTAATTTCTAATTATTTTCTTATTATATTAGAGTTTTACATTTTACTTACCCTTTGCCAATGCACTTACCTACACCTTGCCAATAAATATACTAAATATCTTTTCTATTTTGTCATAAATAAAAGCCCATTATCTAATATAAGGTTAGTGATGATAAAAAATAGGTATCAAATGTGTATTTTTATGCATGAGCTCGTTTAAGTTTCTTTTTTTTTTTTTTTTGGTTTTTGGGTCACACCCAGCAGTGGTCAGTGCTCAGGGGTTATTCCTGGCTCCATGCTCAGAAATTGCTCCTGGCAGGCACGGGGGGACCATATGGGGCACCGGGATTCAAACCAATGACCTTTTGCATGAAAGGCAAACGCCTTACCTTCATGCTATCTCCCGGGCCCCTCATTTAAGTTTCTTAATAAATTCAATATGACATAGGTAATATTAAATTTATTTTGTAGCTGAGAATACTTAATTTATGAGAATTTATATTTCACAAATTATGCTAGCAGTGTTAAGTAAAATATCACTACTGCATGGATGACAAGAGAGCTTTCTTTTTCAGAGATTAAAATTCAGAGTTTGTACAGAGGAAGAAGATAGCAGAGATCTTTGTGTGTCTTCCTCATGCCTCCACTGTAAAACTAAATTTATATACTATTTTTTTGTTTTCAATAGACAAAAATGTCTATTTGAGTTAACGCTTAGAAAAGAAAAATTAATTTTCTTTTAGGTAATCAAGACTTACTAGATAAAGAAAAATGTGCATAGAGTTTGAGATTCTACCTGAGGCAGAAAATATTCTATTTATAAATATCATGAGATTTTTCACAAAGTATTTTGTTTTGATGTATGCCTAGATGGTATGGCTTTATTGCAATATTATAATGATAGTTTCGATAAGGTGCTGGATATACATATTGAGAAAGGCCTTAATCTCACATGGCTTAATTGTCATAAGAGATATTTTTCTTCATCTTTGATTAACTAAAAAAATTCTGCAGAATTCACATCTGCCCAAAATTTTATTTACAGAAGTATCAGAAAGTATAACATAATTTAGGTCTAATCCTAAAGTTTAATCAATAAAACATTTGCTACATTATAACAAGACTTTTTTTTGTTTGTTTGTTTTTGGGCCACACCCAGTGACGCTCAGGGGTTACTCCTGGCTATGCACTCAGAAGTCGCTCCTGGCAGGCACGGGGAGACCATATGGGAACCGGGGGATCGAACCGTGGTCCGTCCAAGGCTAGCGTGGTAAGGCAGGCACCTTACCTGCAGTGCCACCGCCCGGCCCCTATAACAAGACTTTTTAAGACCAAAATCCTCCCTATATTTATATTTCATAACTGAAATGACTTATTTCTACAACATGCCATGACTATAACTATTGATTTTAGATGTCTACAGCTTTACATTTTATAAAGTCTTCACTATTACCTCTTTTTTTCACATATACATGCAAATATATGAAAATTCAAATAACCTGAAATCAATTTTAACATGAGATTTGTATTTTGGTTCACAAAATCACAATCAAGTTGTGCTTTCCTATTTGATCTGTATTTTTTATAATCATTTTTCCAGATTTTTATATTATATAAAATAAGCAAATGAATGTAGGAATGGTTATTTCACACCTGCACATCTGCAATCATACTACCAACATAAGGTTTTAAATTTTGTAAACATTCACAGTGGTGCCATATGATTTAGCAGACTGCAATATAACTGATAAACCCTTTGAAGCAAACACAAAGTAATAAAACTGAATTAAAATCTTTAAATCAGAAAACTTGTATAAATAGGAATGGTTGAAAACTTGACTAAAAAATTCATAGTTGAGTAAAAGTTGTTTTGGATGGGTTAGCTTTGTTTGGTTGTTGTTTGGGGGCCACACCTACAGAGTACAGGACTGATTTCTGGCTCTCTTCTAAGGGATCATTCCTGGCCATCAGGAAGAACCAAATGAGATGCAAGGCAATTGTCTACCGATATATTATCAGCCCAGTCATATATTCTTTTTTACATAAATTTTTCACCATCATTGCCAACAGACTACACTGAAGAATGATCAAATTTCTAAAATATTTTGTAAATATCATTACCAATATTTACTTCTCTAAACAGAAAAATTCATAATAGGGCATTCCATAATGTCCTATCCAATTTTGTTAATTACATTTTAATGTATAATATATACATATATTATATTTAAATTAAGGAATCATCACAAATTTCTATTTCATAATCTAAATGCATAAATTTAAGATATTAATATCTAAACATAATAACAAATAGAAATTACCCTATAATAAAATATATTTTAAATTTCTAGGCATACATTACAGTTTTTGAATACTGTCATCTGCATAGGAACGTACCAATCTAGACATTAATGTCTATCCGAAGCCACCTAATGTTTACAAATTAATTAAGTAAAAGTATGATCTACTAGCAATGAGAGTTTATTAAACTCACAATGACTTACTGACATTATTGAGATACAAGAATATCCACAAATTTGTTACTCACTGTACTCTTTCTTTTCTTCCTTCTGTATTTTCCCAGTTTATTTTTGAAATAATTTCACTCCCACTTACCTGGAAACAAATGTATTATGATCAACTATGTCAACTTTGTAATACATTTTTAAATAAAGTAAATGAAATTAAAATTAATTTTTTAAAAAAATAAAATACTAAGGGATTAAAGAGGAAGTACAGAGGGTAGAACACATGCCTTAATTACAGCCAACCTTTATAAGATATCCCAGTTTTCAGTATGGTCCCCTGAGTGATACCAGGAATAATTCCTTAATGAATAATCAGGAGTAATCCCTGAGAATCACTACATATGGTCTCCGAAAAATCAATCAAACAAACAAGAATGGTATGTTAGATGGCTGAAAAATAAGTGGCTCAAGGGGCCGGAGAGATTGCATGGAGGAAAGGCATTTGCCTTGCATGCAGAAGTACAGCTGTTCTAATCCCGGCATCCCATATGGTCCCCCGAGCTTGCCAGGAGCAATTTCTGAGCTTAGAGCGAGGTGTAACCCCTGAGCGCCGCCGGGTGTGATCCCAGAACAATACAAAACAAAGCAAAAATGCTCAAAGAGGCACTTTCATGAATGTGGACCCTACCTTAAAGAAGATCCCCAATACAACCAGGTAGACCATGGTGCTGCCATAGTATCAATCATAAAAGTAAAAACCATTTGCTTAAATGCATAGGAAAATCTCAGTAAGAAGTAAAAGCTCAAGTTGTGAATGTAAATAAAAATATTAGGGCAGCATGGGGCCTTAACAATAGCACAGCTGTAGTGCCTTTGGCTTGCAAGCAGCTGATCCAGGACAGTCCCCAGCGATTCATGTGGTACCCCTAGCCCGGAGCAATTTCTGAGCACATAGTCAGGAATAGTAACTCCTGAGCTTCCCTGAGCTTCATCATGTGTGGCCCACAAACGAATATCTTGCTTGCTTTCTCATACTTCTAGAAGCCCTGGCATACAAAATCATATCCACAAATACAGGCCCTATATCTGCATGCAGCGGACTTCATTGACTCACTATATTTTCAAAAGATGTATACCAAGCCATTAAAAAATCATGAGTATACAAGCCATACAGCTTAAGTTGAAAACAGCAATCTCAGGAGAAGGTAGGCCAAATTTTTGCCCTGCCAAAGCCAAGCCAGTTATTCCCATGATCGACAGTCATGGTTAACCAATAGCATAACTTCACCACTTAACCAGAGCACTCTGTAGAGGTGCCAAACCAAGGAAAGCTCTAGCTATGCTGAAATTTTGGCTGATATCTCCAGGAATATTTTGTTTGTTTGTTTTGGGCCACACCTGGTGACACTCAGGGATTATTCCTGGCTATGCACTCAGAATTCAATTGGGGGACCATATGGGATACCAAGGATCAAACCCAGGTCCATCCTGGGTCAGCCATGTGCAAGTCAAATGCCCTTCCACTGTGCTATTGCTATGGCCTCCTCCAGGAATTTTTTTGGAATGTGTACAGATACCCACCTATGCCTTCTCTTACATATAAAACCCTAGCAACTGAAACCATGACGCCAAAAGCCACTGAGTTTGAAATTCCTGGATCAACGGCCACATATACGCCTGTGCAACAACTCCAAATTTTTTCAGTACTCTCTTGTCAGTAGGAATACACACACTTTAGACCACAATATGGATTTAAATCGACTTAATGCTCAGAAACAAAATAATAACAAAAAATCAACTAGCAACAAATCACTTAGCAAACCTTCTAGCAATGATTTCATGACCTCACTTCAATGATATTAATTTTAAACAATTCTCTTATTGTATTATTTTTTAAAAATTTTATTTGAAGACATGAAATTTGCATATACATGGATAGATACGAAGAGTTTTCTACTGAAATAAATGAGTCAGAGGGAGACATAGAATGATCATACTCATTTATGGAATATAAAAAATAAAGCATAGTATGGGCCAATCCATGGTAAGAAGCTTGCCACAAAGAGCAATGGAGTGCAGTTAAGGCAGGGAAGGAACCAATAGACAAATATAGTGGGAAGGATCACTTTACAACAACTGACTACTGAAGGAGGTAAAGTAATATACATGATACCCCTTCAGTAACAATATTTTAAACCATATTGCTTAGAAAAAAAGGGAGGAGAGGGCCAGAGTGGTAGCACAATGGTAGGGCATTTGCATTGCACATGGCTGACCCAGGACTGGTGCAGGTTGATCCCTGGCATCCCTTATGGTCCCCTCAACCCTGGAGCTATTACTGAGTCAGGAGTAAAACCTGAGCACCACTGGGTGTGATACAAAAATAGAAATAAAAAGGGGAAAAAAGAAAAAAAGAAAGAAACAAAAACATAAATGTCATAAATGTAGGCAGGAAAAAGGGAAAATGGGAGGGCTTAAGAAAAACTGGGAACGTTTGGTTGTGGGAAATGTACAGTGATGAAGGGTGTTGTATTCTGTATGACTTAAAATCAATCAAGAACAATGTTGGAAATTCCAGGTAAAAATATAGGGCAAATAGGGACCAGAGAGATAGCATGGAGGCAGGCATTTGCCTTGCAAGCAGAAGGAAGAGGGTTCAAATTCGGCATCCTATATGGACCTCAGAGCCTGCCAGGAGCGATTTCTGAGCATAGAGCCAGGAGCAACCCCTGAGCGGCTCCGGGTGTGACTCAAAAACAAACAAACAAAAACAAAAAATATATAGGGCAAATAAAACTTTTTTTTAATTTATTTTGGTTTTTGGGCCACACCTGGTGATACTCAGGGGCTACTCCTGGCTCTGTGCTCAGAAATCGCTCCTGGCTAGTGAGACCATATGGGATGTCAGGGATCAAACCACAGTCTGTCCTAGGTTCCTAGATCAGTCGTGAGCAAGGCAAGTGCCATACCGCTGTGCCACCACTCTGGTCCCAATATACGGCAAATGAGTACAGAGACCATGTTGATAAGTACCATGCATCCTGATTATCTGATTCAGAAAAACATTCTCTAAATAATTACCCACAGAAAAAAATAAAATTGTGAAAATGTTCTTAATATATTTACGTTACAGCCCTTTTGTTTCCATTCAGTTGTCAGTTGGTTATTGTTATTCACACCATATGTTATCCCTAATTAGACCATAAACCTGAGTTTTATCTGAAATGAAAAGGCTGAGAATTAAGTAATATCTGCTGATTCAAAGTATAACCTTCAGCTATTTTTGTTTCAAGGCATAGTTAATAATCAAAAAAAAATCTGCTAGTGCTTTGAATGTCAAAGAGGTATTTAAATGCATTTATATAACAACTTGAACAAACTATAAAGTTCCTACATGAACTAAAATATTCCCTGCATTATTAAAAATATCTTAAATGGTTTTAATATTGTAATGTATGTGTGTGTTCTTTTGGGGCCACACCCCATGTGATCAGGCATTACTCCTGGCTCTTTTTTTCAGACAAAGACCACTCCTGGGCACTCATGGCATCTCACATGCCATGGTCATACCCAGGGAAGATTCATTCAAGGCAAACTTCCTACCCATTGTACAATCACTCCAGACCCTAACGGTTTAATATTTAAGATATCATAAATTGTAACTATGTATATCTTAGATATTTGCCCCTTATCTTATGAGTATTGCACCCAGTACTCAATCATAAATAGTTTTGTGGGTGGCCATTGTATCCTAAGCACTTTTCCTTTGAAGTGCAGAAGATTCTCAGTTTAATTTAGTCCCATTTGTTTATCTCTGATTCCACTTCTTTAGACACTGGTGTTTCTTCCTTGAATATGTTTTAATCTTAATATAATGGAGTGTTTTTCCTATATTTTCTTATAGTTTTAGGTTTATATTTATATTTTCTTATAGTTTCAGCTCATCTGATATCAAGGTCTTAATCCATTTTGATTAAAGCTTTGTGCTTTGTGTTAGATAGAGTTCCATGTTCACTTTTCAGCACGTAACTGACCAGTTCTCCCAACACCATTTGCTCAAGAGGCTTTTCGTGCTCAATATTTTTAGGTTTCTTGATTAATTGACTCTATATCTAGAGGTCATTCTCTGAACATGTAAGTCTATTCCATTTATCAGAGGATCTGTCTCTATTCAAATACCATGCAATTTAATACTATTGCTTTTTAGTACAATTTAAAGTTGGGGAAAATGATGCCACCCATTTTTCCCTTTGGTTGTTTTAGTTATCTATTTAGCCCAACATCTCTGGAAAACAATATGTTCATTGCTCAAAAAAAATGGTAATCTGGGGTCCCATTTGATCCAGCAATAGCACTCCTAGGGTTATAACCTAGGACTAAAAAGAAATAGAACACACAATCCAAAAATGCCCTGTGCACTCAGGTTCATTGCACAACTATTTACAATAGCCAAAATTTGGAAACAATCCAGATGTCAAACAACAGAGGAGTGGTATATCTACACAATGGTATACTATGCAGCTGTTAGAAAATGATGTCATAGAGGGCGCCGAACTGAGCAGCTGGAAAGCGGCCATCCAAGGGAACCTTAAGCCCCTGGAACAGGCCAGAGGGAGTGCAGCAGGGTGGCTGGAAAGCGGCCATCCAAGAAAACCTTGAGCCCCTGGAACAGGCCAGGGTGAGTTCAGGAGGGTGCCAAACTGAGCGGGTGGAAAGTGTCCATCCAAAAACTTGAGCCCCTGGAACAGGCCAGAGGGAGTTCAGCAGAGTGCCGAACAGAGTGGCTGGAAAGCGGCCATCCAAGGGAACCTTGAGCCCCTGGAACAGGCCAGAGGGAGTTCACCAGGGCGCCGAACAGAGCAGGTGGAAAGCGGCCATACAAGGGAACCTTGAGCTCCTGGAACAGGGCCGAGGGAGTTCAGGAGGGTGCGGAACGGAGTGGGTGGAAAGCGGCCTTCCAAGGGAACAATGATCTCTGATGACAGACCAGAGATTGAACCTGCACAATCTGGCTTGAAGGAGGTAGTGACTGGCCAGGCTTGATTGAAGAGGAGGGAAAATCCAAAACTCAGAGACAACACCCTACATACTCACATAGAGCCACCCTCTGAGAAGAGACTCAGCCCCACACCACAGGTGGCAAAAGCAGGCTGAAACCTGAAGACACTGAACTCCAAGCCAAGCCAATAAATGCAAAGGAAGATGGCTAAATCAAGGAAAACATTAACAACAGGGGAGATGGAGAAGAATCAGAACAAGTTCCCAAGTCCACCTAAATGCACATACCCAAGAGAGGAAGACCTAAAAGCAGCCATGAGAATAGAATTTCAAGCCATGCTAGAAGATATGAAAGA
>PVKC010001964.1:0-32069 GCA_004027635.1 Crocidura indochinensis
TGTGCATGTGCACGCACGCACACACACACACACACACACACACACACACACACACACAGTATCTTATTGCTCACTAGGAAACCTGACAAGGATTCCCTAAGGATCCAAAGATTCCCTAGGGACTTTGGAGTGCATAATGGATATAACAATACTTGTTCTTACTTGTAATTGTTACTTTCAACCACCTTGTTTGTTTGAAAATTGTGCCTTACATTTTCAAGATAGAAACAGCACTCTCCATACAAGTGGAAGCAGAGATAAACAGTTGGGACTATATTAAGCTGAGAAGTGTCTGCAATTCAAAGGAAATAGTGCCTAAGATACAAAAGCCATCCACAGATTGGAAGAATCTGTTCACCTAATACCCGTCAGACAACAGACTAATATCTAAGATATACAAGTTACTGACAGAACTTAACAAGAAAAGAACATCTTACCCCATCAGAAAATGGGAAGAAGAAATGAATAGGCAATTTCTCAAAAAAGAAATACAAATAACGAAAAGGCACATGAATAAATGCTCCATATCACTATCAGGGAGATGTGAATCAAAACAGCAATGAGATACCATTTCACACGACAGAGACTGGCACAAAGATCAAGAACAATAAGTGCTGGTGAGGATGTGGGGGAGAAAGGAACTCTCATTCACTGCTCATGGGAATGCTATGGAGATTCCTCAGAAAAACTGGAAATTGAACTCCCATATGATCCAGCTATACCACTCCTAGGGGTATACCCTAGGAACACAAAAACAAAATACAAAAATCCCTTCCTCACACCTATATTCATCGCAGCACTATTTACAGTATCCAGACTCTGGAAAGAACCAAGATCCCTTCAACACATGAATGGCTAAACAAACTGTGGTACATATACACAATGGAATATTTTGAAGCCGACAGGAGAAATGAAGTCATGAAAATATCCTATACATGGATGGACATGGAAACTATTATGCTGAGTGAAATAAGTCAGAAGGAGAGAGAGACACACACGGGATAGTCTCACTAATATATGGGTTTTAAGATAAATAAAGGACATTATTGTCATAATGCCCAGAGATGAGGGCCAGAAGAACTGGCTCATGATATGAAGCTCACCTCAAGGAGGGTTGAGTGCAGTTAGAACACTAACAACTACCATGACAATGTTAATGCACTAGTGAGAGAAGTAAAATGCTTGTGTCAAATACAGGCAGGGGGGCCCGGGAGATAGCATGGAGGTAAGGCGTTTGCCTTTCATGCAAAAGGTTATCGGTTCGAATCCCGGTGCCCCATATGGTCCCCCGTGCCTGCCAGGAGCAATTTCTGAGCATGGAGCCAGGAGGAACCCCTGAGCACTGCCGGGTGTGACCCAAAGACCAAAAAAACAAGCAAACAAAAAAAAAAAAAAACAAATACAGGCAGGGGGTATGGGTGGGGTGGAAGGATATGGGGTGAATTGGTGGTGGGAATGTTGCACTGGTGAAGGGGGTGTTCTTTTTGTGACCAAAAACCCAACTACAGTCATGTTTATAATCACGGTGTTTAAACAAAGGTTAGAAAAATAAAGGAATGTTGTGCCCAAGTCTTTCATTAGGTGCTATTCTTTACCTCAGTGGTATTACCTGATTTAAAAAAAAAAAAAACTAAACGGAGTAAGTCTTTTCTTTATGAGGAATTGTAAATAATTTATTAGGAAAGGTGTTTCTTCTCCTGTGATTGTGGTTATTTTGTGACTGAGTTCCTAGAAACAATAACTGGTCCATCTCTGGTTTGATTGTTATTTCACAGTGTAAGATAAAGGACACACTACTGTACCTAACAATTAGGCTAAAAACCCTCATCAGAGGGTCTAAGCAAGACTTCATCTAAGCCTTCATAGGAAGAAGCATGTTTCTCTAGAAGTTACAGCAGGATGGAACTGAGACCTGAATAGATCCTGAAAGGAAAGTATGGAGTTTGGGTCATAAACAACTTTGGAGTTAGAATTGGAGTTGGGAGTTGGAGTATATACATTCTTCTCATCATTGTGGTTCAAATGGTGTGGGTAATCTCCTTTATGAGAAGTCTCTTGAAGACTAGGAGATCATATTCTAGAAAGGGGGAGAATATTTCCATAAGCCTCTGATTGCCCACCTTCCATGCCATGATTTTGATGGCAGCAGTAGTTTCTGTAGTATCAGTCCCACCTGGGTCCCCTTACTGTTTCCCTGCTTCTCTAGTTTTTCCCCTTCCTACAAAACCCACTTAGAAGCTCTCTTCTCCCTTGAATTTTCCCTGAAAATTCCTTTCCTTATTGAGCATCCAGTTTCTGAATGCTTCCTACAAGTACATTTTATTGCACAGTCCCTCTTTGTTCTTTGCTGCTGACCTGTTGTATTGGGGAGAGTTTGTCACTAAATTTTCAAGAATATGCATTCATTTTCATTTTTTTGGGCGGGGGTTTGGGTTTTGGGTCACACCCGGCAGTGCTCAGGGGTCACTCCTGGCTCCAGACTCTGGAAGCAACCAAGATTCCCTTCAATAGATGAATAGCTAAAGAAACTGTGGTATAAATACATAATGGAATACTATGCAGCCGTCAGGAGAGATGCAGTCATGAAATTTTCTTATACATGGATGTGCATGGCATCTATTATGCTGAGTGAAATAAGTCAGAGGGAGAGAGATGAACACAAAATAGTCTCACTCATCCAAGGGTTTTAAGAAAAATAAAACACATTATTGTAATAATGCCCAGAGACAATAAAGATGAGGGCCAGAAGGACCTGCTCACAATATGAAGCTCACCAAAAGGAATGGTGAATGCAGTTAGAGAAATAACTACACTGACAGCTACCATAACAATGTCAATGAGTGAGAGAAGTGCAAGATCTGTCTTAAATACAGGCTGGGGGAAGGGGAAGTTGAGAGTTGGGGGCATTGTTGGTGGGAAAATTGCACGAGAGAAGGGGTATTCTTTATGTATCTGATATCCAAGTACAATTAGTTCTGTAATCCAGTGCTTAAATAAAAATATTATTTTTTTAAAAACACCAAAATGACCACAAAAAACAAACAAACAAACAAAAAACAACAAAAACAAAGCTAAACAAATAGATCCCCAGGAATGGACAAAAGCAAACCAGTGGCTTAGCCTCACTACCCTGCCTGTGACAGGAATGTGCCACAGAGGCTGGCACACATCACAAAGAACAAGAACAACCAGTACTGACATGATTGTTGGGAGAAAGGAACTCTCATTCACTGCTGTGAGAATGCCATCTAGTCCAGCTTTTCTGGAAACCAATGAAGATATTCCTGGAAATTGAGCTCCCCTATAATCCAGCAATACCACCCATAGTTATATACCCTACAAACACAGAAATACAATATCAAAAAGCCCTTTGAACTCACTAGTGAAAGAATCTCAAACTAATAAAAACATAATCTGCTGAATGGGAGAAAATACTTGCACACAGTACATCATATAAAGGGCTGGTATACAAGATCTATTAAGCATTCACAAAACTCAAAATCAAAAGCTCTAGTTACAACAGCCACAAACAGAACCCCAAGATCCCAGTAACCTCTTCTTCAAATAGGTAAATGACTTTTCTCAAAGCAGACATACATATGGTCCACAGCTTATGAAAATGTGCTTGTCACTCTTGAATAGGGAGATGCAGATTAAAATAACATTAAGTTATCATCTCACACACATATGTGGGATAACACATTTAAAAATTCAGGAAGTAGCCAGTGAATTGGGATTGTGCTGAAAAAGGAAACTTCATCTGTTGTTGGTGGGAATGTCATCTGGTTCAACCTCTATGAAGAGCAATATGGATATCTGTCAAAAAAATAGGAATAGAACTTCTATATGACCGAGTTATACCACTTTTTGTTATCTAATACCAAAATGGACAAACATTAATTAGAAATGACGTATGCACACCTATGTTAATTGCTGCACATCATACAATACAATAATCAACATATAGAAACTATGCAAATGCTCAACAACCATTGAATAGATCAGTAAGTGGTGGGATATGTTGTAGCTCTGGGACATAACAAAAATGTGCACTTTGCAGCACCGAGATGAATGGAACTAGAGGATATTATGCTGTGGGAAGGGAGTTGAAAAAGAGGGTAGATATAGAATGATCTCTTTCATATGTGGGAACAATGTAATGATAAAGGGCCAAAGGCAACATAAGGAGAGAACTGATGCACACAGCTGAACTGGTTTTGGTGGAGTTGAAAGGAGGAGGTGTACATGTGGGAGGGAAGTGGGCTCAATGATGACAGACATCATATTGGGATAATGTGAGAAATTATCAATAGTACATTAAATCACAGAACATCAATCAGTAAAAAATAAATAAATAAATAAATAAATAAAAGACACTTACCAAAGGAGAATAACCCATTCTTGAATTTCTCTATATTTTTTTTCTTCATATTAAACTGAATATTAAGAACAAAAAGTGTGCTCAAAGGATTTGCTCACTCATTGGCTAGAATAAGTAATGTGTATTTACTGAATAACGAATTGCTACATGGTACACACAAAACCTGTCTGTACCAGTTTATCAAATCATTTACAAAATTACATTGGTAGGTTTTGATTTTTGTGGCATGTGACTGAACTAAAATAATAATAAAATGAAATAGATGTTAGTGAGAGAAACTTCTTTGTGTAAAAAGGACAGTGATAGAACTTGAGATGAAGCAACTTCCTTGGCCACACTTTCTACTTTCTTGCTGCTCTGCCTTCTTGACATATGATATGTATTATCAAAGCCCCATCATAGCCCACAGTGGCTGAGCGTTAATCATTAAAAGCACATTGTAGACAGGGAAAAGAAATTCTAAAGGAAGGAGCAAAGGACTCCACACCTCTTCTAGGACCACTCACAGAAGCTGTTATGGGATGCTTTTATTTGTATCACATTTGCTCACCCCTGATATCAAGCTGTAAGGAGACTGGAAACAGTATTTCAGACACCTATGTATTTAGTGTAAACTTTGTGGGGTCACTTTGAAAAGGAGAAACTGCAAGAAACTCGAGATCTTGGCCAATTTGAATAAAGGAGAGGTACACTGAAATAGTCTTTTTTGGTTTATCTCATCAGAACCTTTCCCCCATGTGAGCATGTGAGCCATTTAGAGTTTCTTCTGTGTATCTGGCAGTATGCTAGAAAGTATAGATGAAACAAAGAATATAGGTATGAATTTTACACAGAAAGGTCACAATTTAAGTGTGGGGCAATATGAGCAACATGATATGAGCTAGTGGGCACTAAAAATAAAACTATGTGGCCTTAATATCAAAAACTGTCCATCTATTGGATGTTTAGAATAATGTTTATTACATTCTGGGTCCGGAGAGATAGCACAGTGGTAGGGTATTTGCCTTGCATGCTGCCGACCCAGGAAGGACCTGGGTTTAATCAGCATCCCATATGGTTTTCTATGCCTGCCAGAAGTGATTTCTGAGCACATAGCCAGGAGTAACCCCTGAGCGCTGCCAGGTATGGCCCAAAAACCAAAAACCAAAAAGAAGAGAATTGTTTATTACATTCAGTTTCCAAAAATAACTTTACTTTTTTCTCTCTTTTTTTTCTGTGTGTTCTTTAATTATTTTATTTAAAAATTTAAAAATGATGACGGGGTTGTTCGTAATACAATCGATTTTTTTCTTCACAGTTACAAAATTGTTCATGATTAAGTTTCAGTCATATTATGCACAACATCCTTCACCTGTGCACATTTCCCACCAACAATGTCCCCAGGTTCCCTCTTGCCCTCCTCCACCCCAGTTAGCATCTGGGGCAAACATTCTTCTCCTCTACTTTCTCCTCCTTTTTCTTCTTCCTTCTCCTTCTGAAAATGCTTTAAAAATTGCTTCTCTGGAGCAATCCTAAGAGGATTTATTTAGACTGGAAAGTTTAAGCTGACAGTTTATATCTTGGTATGTTTATATTAATTGAGGATTTATTTATATAATATAAATGCACATTTTCAGGAGCCATTTAGTTAAACATGTAACGACCATTAAGAAAAGTGTTGTCAGTAATAGAAGTAACTTCTATTGGTATGTGTTTAATAAAGCAGTGTGATTTATAAAATACTCAGAAAAATGTTCATGTTTTATATCTTTTTTCCCAAGGGAGGAATTTTTATTTCTCTAAATTCACATACACTGATATAATTCAGCTATTTAAATTTTCAGCAGGTTGTCATTAAAGTCAGCTACGTCTTTGCAGATTTTTTAAGTGAACAAAGAGCCATCAGCAACACTTGTGTGATTTGATGTGCTTTGTCTAAATTAATTTCTGGAAGCTTGTATTCAAAGCTTGCTTTAGGGGTAAGGCTATATTTTATGAGATTTACATTTTATGACTTGTTCTTTAACCCATACCAGTAAACGTTCTAGTTTTTAATATTTTTCATCTGTTTTAGTTTGATTTATCATTTCTTAATAATTGTAAAGTTCATAGTTGGAGAAGAAAAGAAAACTCATGATGTGTGGAATATCAAACTTTTTAAATAAAAAGTCATGGATTTTACATGTAGAAATGTAAGCCAAACAGACCTGAGCTTGCCTTGCATGGGGTCGACCTTAGTTGAATCACCAGCAGCATATGTGGTTCCCTGAGCATGGGAAAGAAGCGAGCAACCAAGCACCAAAAAACTGTGCACAGTTGCATTGTCTAAAACAAACCAGGGAAACTGTTCATTGGACCAAATAGCTCTTCTTAGTAACAGGTTTTGTGTGTCTTTATTAAAATAATTTCAGCTTGTTTTACTTCTTTTCGAAAACTTGACATTATTTCTTTGCAATTTTATGTAAAGCTTCCACTTAATAAGCTCTTCTTTAAACCAACTGGATTCCTGTAACAAAAGAATTGCAAAGGAAGAGAATCTCTCAAGAATTTCTAGTCTTGCATATTAGCTCATCAACACATTGGTGTTGTAAACTAATTACTTTTTGCTTTGGTTGTTATTTTAACAGCCTTCGAGCACAACTCTTAATTGGTAATATTACCTGCATTTTGTAGAGTGGGAATACTTTTTTATTTTTTAACCATTCTTTATTTTTGTATTCATAATTTTAAGCTTGTCTTATTTTAACATTCTTTTGTTGTCACTTAAACACAAAGCAACTATTCCTATTTAATTGGGGGCAGCTGCATATATTTAGAGGCTCTGCATAAATTCTCACAGAAATTTGACCTAAAACGGACAGATGTTTGAACTCCAATGTAAAACCTATTCTAAACAATCTGTGCTACTGCTAGACAAGAATGCCAAACATTTCCAACTGCAAATTATACTTGATAATAACCATCTTGATAACAGAAGGCAGCAGAGAGACAGTTCCATTACATGTATTGGAGGAAGATAAGTGTTCTTTGACATTTTAGCTAAGGTCCTATTCACAAATAGTTAGAACCAATGCAAAGAGCATCATTGCCCATTGAGAAATGGTTAATGCATCTAAAAATTTTCATCAGCACAAAAATGTCTTCTCACTTTTTTATGTAACTGGAGAATAGCTGACTGTGATGCAGGAGTGAACTTAAAACCAGGCAGGCAGAGGACACAAAACATGTACACAACCCAGCCACGTGTTCATGAAGAACCATTTAAATAAGCTCCCCCAGTGTGTTTTATTTTATGAAATGTAGGACATCCTGTTCTGAACCAGGAAACTTGAAATGTGATACAGCCATCTTAGTCAGGCCAGAGTTTTATTCAGTTCTGCAGGCATTAATCCTATTAGCTCCCCAGCACAAAGGCAATGCAGGGCACCTCTTTGATAATTCTGCTCAGGGCGCCTAACATTGAAAGAGCACATTTTGATTTTACACATAGAGCTATTATCTGATCAAAATATAACAAGTGTCAGTGAATTCTTGAAACCAGTTCATGGAGTTTGAGGATTTTTTTTTCTTACGTTTTTGCACCATAAATCTGCACATTCAGGTGAATTGATTTAAAAAAATAAATCCTCAAATCCTCTAACATGCAATTCTAATATCTTAAAAATCACCGGAGAGATAGCACAGCGGAATTTGCCTTGCAAGCAGCCGATCCAGGACCAAAGGTGGTTGGTTCGAATCCCGGTGTCCCATATGGTCCCCCGTGCCTGCCAGGAGCTATTCCTGAGCAGACAGCCAGGAGTAACCCCTGAGCACCGTCGGGTGTGGCCCAAAAACAAAATACAAAAACAAAAAAAAAAAGATCAACATGAAATCATTTTTTTCCAAGGGCATAAAACATGGTCTTTGAGATCAAGGGACACATTCTTATTCATGTTAGCATATTCTCTGTATCTGCTGCAAATCTGAACTTCTACAGACTAGAAATAGATGTCACCTAGGGTCTTTAAACTTCTTTTCTGGAGAATAGATAGCTTTTAAAGCCAAAATTTTGATTTTACAAATGAAATTCAATAATGGTTTTTAAAAAAAGCTTTATTGGGGCTGGAACGGTGGCGCAAGCTGTAAGACATCTATCTGCCTTGCGTGCCTAGGATGGACTGAGGTTCTATACCCTTCTATTCTGTCCCATATGGACAGATCCTCCAAGCCAGGAGTGATTTTTGAACTCATAGCCAGGAGTAACCCCTGAGTGTCACTGGATGTGGCCGATAAAAACAAAACAAAAAAAATAAATAAATAAAAGCAAACACAAAAAATTTATTGCTGTGACCCCTGTTCAGAGTGGCTATTTAAGGTGGTATTTAAGGTTTTCTAAAACCATGGGTAATTCACACTCAGTTTATAAAAATGTTAAGATTTTTTTTCAGCATTTTTACTTAAATAAAGAAAATTTTTGTGTGAAATGCATGAAACTTATTTCTGGTATTGCATCTTTTGGACATGGTCCCAACCCAGCAAAGACAAAGATTTGATTATGATGTTGCTGAGAGTTAATTTCATTGTAGCAAAAATGAGCTAATGACACATTAGTCCATATTATATACTTTTTAGCCTGAGGTCTGCTGTTTTGATTAAATTTATTTTCTACCATTTCAGTCTGAATCAATGAGGTCTTCCTATTTAGTTTTTAAAAGCCAAGAGAGAAAGAGGGGAGGAGGGAGAGAGCAACAAGAAAAGAAAAGTAAAATGCTTGCCCCAGAAGCAGTTAGGGGAGGGTGGAGGGTGAATGAGACTGAAAGAGGGTACCAGGGAGGGTGATTTGACACTGGTGATGGGGTAATGTGCAGTGGTGAAGGTTGTTGTATGTTGTATGACTGTAACTCAATCATGAACAACTATCTGTGAAAAAAAATTAAAGCGTTTCTCTAAAATTCAGAAAAATTTCAGGACACATTATGTACAAAATTATATTTAATGCTATCTCTAATGTAAAATCAGAAAGGACATCTGTATCTGTCTCTTTCTGTTCAGAAATACTGCTCTTACAGGTGGTAACTTGTCACCAGTGCAGTCTGCCCTATGCTATGATGACCATTTTAGTCAACATAACAGCTTTACATTTACTTTTTGGGGGTTTTCCAGTATCAAGCCTACTGTAAGTTCATTTTTTAATCAGTTTGCAAAGACAATAAACCATCCTTCTTACTTATCTTTGCCTAAATTTTTTGTTTGTGGTTTGCTGGTCTTAATTGAGCCAAGCACAGCAAGGTGTTTTTGTCTCTGTGTTCAGGAGTGACCCCTGGAGATACTCAGAGGAACCATATGTGGTGCCAAGATTGAAATGGGGTTGCCTGCATGCAACACAAGAACTTTAAGGTGTACAGTCTCTCTTAGCCAAAGTTATTTAAATGTACATTAAATGAGTGAAGAAATTCAGATGTGGGTTCCAAATCGACATATTCAACCAACAGGAATGATTAACTGGTATATTTATTATGATTTCATAGTTATATAAGAAGGGCCTACTATAAAGTATACATGGATGTTTTTATGGTCACTACCTCTAATCATGCCATTACTGTAGTCTGAACTGGGTGTCCAATTAATTGGCAGTATTTGATTTAGGTGTACTTCTTACCCATTGTCTGGAAACATGTAAGTTCTGAATTTATTCTGTGAGCATGCTTTGAACGTAGGCAGTCCTAGATTCAATCCCTGGTATCACAAGCACAAGAAGAAGAGGCTTACTTTTCTGTTTGATTTCCTGTTATTTTTTTCCACCCTGGGAAGTACTTTTCCTTTTCTTCCCTTTTAAATACCCTTCCGAAGAAGTTAGGAGTGACAGTGGTGACTGGCCCTTTATCCTCTGCAGAGTCCTCCTAGCTCTGACTGGATCAGTCACAAAACAACCCTTGGTAGAATGTACTACATAGCTCCTGTGTACTAGTGCAATGATTTTCCTCTGGCTGGGTTATTTAAGCCCTTTCATTTCAGTCATGTCAAAGTATGAATTAAAGCTATAACATCAGACCAGCCTGGAAAATGAGAGGCTGGACAGTAACATGTTTAAAATATAAATCCTTCCTGTTTATTCAGTTCTTGTTCCCCTGGCTGTTTTCCATTCTGACAGAACTCTCTGGAGGTTTGCCTACAGACCATGACCACCAATTTGAGGATTTGTTGATGACAAAATTGCAAAACTCAAATACAGAAACCAATGCTGAACAAAACAGTTGCACCAAAACAGTAATTCACAAGGTACATTAGCATTAATTACCATAATAATCAGAACAGGCCTTGTGTCATTCATTCTCCAGTAAGCAGTTTAAAGGCCTCAGATGACATTTTTTTCTAGCCAAATAGTTCAGATTTGCAGCAGTTATGGAGAATACTTTCTGTGAGTAACCTGCTTTTTCCTTGATCTCAAAGATCACGTTTTTTGCCCTTGGAATAATTTCATGCCATTTTTAGATATTAGAATTGCATGTTACCAGTCCTTTTGGACTTGTGGACCATTTAAGAAATAATTGCTTTAAAAAATTGAATAAAAGTAAACCTGCAGAGACTGTACCCTTCAATTGGGAATCGAAGGAGGAGATCTAGAGAGTATTCTCCAGATTGGAAGACTTCAAAGGGAAATGTAGTTCAAAGACCCACTCTGCCCCTGTGTAATACATACAGATACACATATAAAGTATTCGGATTTTACACAGATACATATATGAAGTATTCAGATTGTACACAGATACACATATGAAGTATTCAGAAAATATGGCTATATCTACTTACTGATTTGTATCATTTAATTGCACATGACTAAATTGTGTAATGAACTACAATATTTTACTATGCAAAACCAATTTTAAATGCAAATATAAGAACATCTAATTATTACTAACAAAATTGCAAACCACAGTGTCTAAAAGGAAATGAAAGGAAGGGAGACAAAAGAGATCTGGGGGGGAAGGATAGGGGTAGGGAGGGAGGAAGGGACACTGTGGACATTGGTAGCTGGAAATATGTACTGGTGAAGGGTGTTGGACATTTTATGACTGAAATAACTTTATAACTGTGAAAAAACTATTATGAGCAACCTTGTTACCACAGCTTTTTTCACTAAATATTTTTTTTTTTTTTTTTTGGTTTTTGGGTCACACCCGGCAGTGCTCAGGGGTTACTCCTGGCTCCATGCTCAGAAATTGGTCCTGGCAGGCACGGGGGACCATATGGGGTACCGGGATTCGAACCGATGACCTTTTGCATGAAAGGCAAACGCCTTACCGCCATGCTATCTCCCGGGCCCCTTCACTAAATATTTTTTTAAGCACCATGATTACAAGCATGTTTGTAGTTGGGTTTTAACTATATATATAAATAAATAAGTAGATAGATAGATAGATAAAGAACACCCCTTCACCAATGCAACATTCACACCACCAATGTCCTCCATCTCAATTTACCACAGTTTTTAAATAAAGTAATTTTTTAAAATGAACATCTAATTTATATGCAAAAACATTAAAACTATGCAACATTTTAGCTGGTAGACAAATATTTACCAGAGCAGTGAATTATATAAATTAAAAAATATAAAAAATATTTTATATACTTCTAAAATATATAATTATATTTAATTTTATAAAAATAAATAAATTAAAATAATTTTAATTTCACTTCCTAGTCATATGCTAGGTTTTTATGATTGGTTTGTTTTTGTGTCATATCCAACAGTGCTCAGGGTTTATTCTTAGCTTTGTGCCTGGCGATCATTTCTGGCAGGTTTAGGGACCATATGAAGTATTAGGGATTGAACCCAGATAGGAAACATACAAGGCAAGAGCCTTATCCACTATACCATTACTAGTACTCTAGGCCTTGAAGCTTAATTTATTTTATTTTATTTTATTTTATTTTTTGGTTTTTTGGGGCCACATCCAGTGACGCTCAGGGGTTACTCCTGGCTATTCACTCAGAAGTCGCTCCTGGCAGGCACGGGGGACCATATGGGGAGCCGGGGGATCGAACCGTGGTCTGTCCTAGGTTAGCGCAGGCACCTTATCTCCAGCGCCACCGCCCGGCCCCCTTGAAGCTTAATTTAACTAAGATTTGATTTGCAGACTTGAGTTCTCAACCTTTAACTGATTCATTGATTTTTTTTTTTTAGCTAATTGTTTGGGCAAAATATGTATTTGGAAAGTTTAGTCATGTCTCTTGGCATTCATTTGCCAAGAGTGGGATGAGATGATGGCACAACCATATCAGATGGGATTTTTTTTGGTTACACCACTGGCTTCCAAACAAGGTTTAAATACTATTAAAGAAAACATGAAAATATGTAAAATTAAAGCCAGGTAAACTGAAGGCATGATTAATTATCTGTAGAGTATCATTTTAGGACAGACTGATGTTTTTTGAGTCTTTACATAAGCCATTCCCTAAAATGATTTCATGCCTTGCTTTTTTAGAGTTTGTAATATTAGTTGCCACACTTTGATAATTATCAAGTTGATTTCTCTCATAGGAAAAGGAAAAACATTGTAAGGGTGTTTGGCCCTTGACAGGGGGAAAGGTCTGATACTCTGAATTGTTTAGAAAAGGATAAGAAATAGTTAAAATATGATTTTTAAAAGAAAGAGTGCAGAAGTTAATAATTATTCCTATTTTTGTTATACCAGTAGCTTGTCAGATGTTTCTACATTTACATTAAGATCTCTTTGAATCCTCAACATTCTCCAAAATAAATGATTTCTTTTTATTATTATTATTATTATTATTATTATTATTATCTTTTTGTTTGTTTGAGGGGGCGCACACCGGCAGTGTGCAAAGTTTACACCTGGCTCTGCACTTTAGTAATTAGTCCTGGTGGATTTGAGGGATCAGATGAGGTGCTTTATTCACTGTTACTATAGCTCCAGCCCCACTCTGTTTTCTATAGAGAAAAGTTTCAAGACTAAAAATATATATATGTATATATATATATATATATATATATATATATATATTTTGGTTTTTGGGTCACACCCGGCAGTGCTCAGGAGTTACTCCTGGTTCCATGCTCAGAAATTGCTCCTGGCAGGCACGGGGGACCATATGGGGCACCGGGATTCGAACCAATGACCTTTTGCATGAAAGGCAAACACCTTACCTTCATGCTATCTCCCGGGCCCCTACACACAATATTTTAACCTTATTTGTTGGTGCCATACTTCATCACCAGCCTAGTTTTGCCTTAGGTAAACATCACCCTGGAGTCAACCGTGGGTGATGATTGGGTGAGTGCTGTGACTTTTTTCATTAGGGATTATGGTTTGGCTTCATAGGAAAAGGAGAATGTTAGTGGTTATATGGTCTAAGGAAGAGCCAGAAAAACTAGTCACATAGGTGTTTATAGACATGCCTTTGGCTTCAAAGGGTCTCTGCCAATCTGAGCCATGTCTGGGACTGGCTAGCCTTATGCAGAGTGGCCACCACATCCACTGCCTATCTCTGCCAGGTTTTGGCTAGGTCAGATCTTGAGCTCCAGAGTTCAACAGTAGTATCCCTTGTCAGTGCACATGACTTCTATTCTCTATGTCTTAGCAGTGTGCTTCTAAGGTGTCACTCACAATCCAAGTCTCTTAAAAGGAATGGCTCTTGGAGTGCATTCTAATTGTGTTGTAAAGTGTGTTCCAAAGTGCCTATTATTGTGTTTCTTTGCTATATTTGAAATCTTTCTACTTACTCTCATTGCTCTCATTTCTACTTACTCTCATTATTTTCATAGGAGGTTTGATCATCCTGCTCTCTTTAGCTCTGTTCTTTTACCCACAGACACAGGTAATGCTACAACTCAAGTGAACACTTGATTTCCTGGTTTGGTTGCTTTTCAGCCTTTCTCTTGTCATTTTGTTCTTTATCAGCTACCCAGGAAACTCTCTTAGTTGATGCATAATTTTCCAATTTCCTGACATCTGAATGCAGCACATACACACCCTTCTTAATGCTGACTGGTTTTAATCTTCATGACCACAGTAAATCTGACACAGGCCTCAATCTGATGGTATGCTTGTCTTAATATTTTCATCCCTTTCTTTAACTACCAAAATACTGAATTTAACAAAGTAGCTCTGGCATGTGCTAATGTATCGTCAACTTGTATTCCAGCATACTTGAATTTCTGCAATCCCTTAAACCTGATAATTTTAGATTTAATTTTTTTGCCAATTAAGTATTTGCTGAAGATCACCAAAGCATTTTTTCATCTTATATATCATAGAATAGTAATAATGAATTTGAGTTTGATGTCTTTTGCTCATATAACAAGAAATAAGAAGTAAAGTGATTCTAATCTATAGCTGCTGCCATGTAAACTGTGGCCTAGCTTCACTTCTAAACTCAGAAGAGCTACTAATGGGAAGCCAAACCAGTGCAACTCATGATACACCAGTCTTCTGGCTGAAAACTCAGGAGTCTGATTGAGAGGGCTTTAGAATTGTCCATTTCTACAGATCCTGGAGCTTGTGGGTCATGTAGTCACAAGTGCAGCTTTGCACAGCACCTCCAAATGCTACAATATTGACAGCCCAATAGGAACACAGTAAATTAGATGAGAATGTAGCAAAGAAGTCAACTAACAAATAATAAACAAACAAAAAGCACTGAAAGTTCAACTAGCAACATACAGCTCAGTAAGTACTCAATGTCTTTAATATCCCTATTATGAAATAGAACAATTCTGACAGTTTCTTTTACTGAACTTTTTTTTTTTTGATAATTCCAATTCCCATTTTGTTGTAACAAGTAATATAAAAGAAATTATTTTGTGCCTGCCATTGGCAGGCTTGAGGGTAGGTAGGAAACTGGAGACAGTAGTGGACTATCATACTGGTGGTGGGATTGGTGTTGGAACATAGAATGCCTGAAACAATTTGAACAATTTAGTAAAACTCAGTGCTAAATAAAGTTTTTATTTCTTAAAGGAACAGAATGATAGCACAGAGGGTCGAGTGGTTGCCTTGCATGCAGCTGACCTGAGCTCAATCTTCATTTTATACAGTTCCCTGAGCACTGCCAGGAGTAATTCCTGAGCACAGAATCAGAATTAACCCCTGAGCATTGGTTGGTGTGACCCAAATTCCTCCAAAGAAAAGTAAACACATAAAGTAAAATAAATTTATGCTGATGGCAATAAAGCTTGGAATTTTTATATCATATTTCTCCCCTTCTCCATATTTTATTTGGAGAATGCTTCTCTGGGTGACTGAGAAGTTTCCTAAAGTCGAATATATTATTAATACATTTATAGCAAACAATCATACTTCCTAGTAAAGCTCTAAATGAATGTACTACATCTTTAGTTTTGTTTTTGCCTTTTTTTTTTAAGGTAATGTGTCCAATTCCCTCATATAATAGAGATGGAAACTGAAGTGAAGAAAGTTTTATTTAATGTGCTTTACTCAGATAATTCACAGCAGAAATAAACTCAAGTGGGACCGGAGAGATAGTACAATGGGGACGATGTCACTAAACAGAGTTTGATTCCTCAGCATAATTATGGTCTTCTGAGCCCGCCCATCAGGTGTGATTTCTTACTGTAGATAAAGGAATAGACTCTGAGTACTACCAGGTATGCCCCACCCTCCCCCAAAGAAAAATTCAAGCAGTGCTAGAGAATTTGTTATACTCAAAACCTTACAGAAAAACTTTGAAATCTTATTTCTACTTAATATATCTAGTCACATACCAGTGAGCAGTAGAAATGCCTCTTTGAGGCATAAGTTTTTCGGAGATTTCTTATTTTGTTGAGTTTAAGAGCATAATATTTAAAACTCCCTTAATCATCTGGGGGCCGGGCGGTGGTGCTGGAGGTTAAGGTGCCTGTGCTAACCTAGGACGGACCGCGGTTCGATCCCCCGGTTCCCCATATGGTCCCCCGTGCCTGCCAGGAGCGACTTCTGAGCGAATAGCCAGGAGTAACCCCTGAGCGTCACCGGGTGTGGCCCAAAAACCAAAAAAAAAAAAAAAAACTCCCTTAATCAGGGACCAGAGATGTTGATCAATGGCAGAGCACTTACCTTGGATGTGTGGAAGCCCTGGGTTTACTCCTTAGGACTCTAAAACAAACAAAGACCCCCTCATTTAATCTCAAACATTATCATCCCCAAATGAGTTTTTATGAACTATGTTCAGCATTGTTACCATGACAGGAACTATTAAGTTCCTATGGTATTTGGGGGAGACTTGGATATTAATAATCCTCATCTTAGTGTACTCAATTGGAAAGGAAAGACATAAAATAAAATCTAACAGTAATAAAGAGCTAATATAGTTATTTGATTAGTACCACAGATGTTTAAGGGACATAAGAAATCAGCAGTTGAAGCATTTAGGTGTCCTACAAGATCACTATGAAGAGATTAAGTAGCAAGACAGGAGAATTTTTCAGAGGAAACCAGAATGACAGCAGGGGTAGAGATGATTCCAAGAAAAAGTAGCAAAGGAAGGGTGGACAGAGGAAATAGCGGTGAGGGAGAAATGAGAATGAATCACCGAACTAATGGGTGGGAATGCAGCTGGCTGATGGTTTCCAGGAGTCCTATTTCTAGTCCAATATCTGTCAAAAATGCTTTGGCTTGGTAGCCAAAAAAAACTTAGAGAAAATTCTCTGTTATAGTACTTGAAGGCTTTCCTCACACCTCTACTTTTATTTCTCTCATTGGAAATAATATGAAAGAAAGCATTATACCTTTTAACTAAGAACATAATTTAATACTTCTGGTTCTTGAATTCTTTGGAATTAGTGTATTTGTGGTGTGGTCTTTATCTCACCTCTTTGGGAAGCACCTGAAGTCTTTGGAGCCAGAGTCTAATTTAATAAACTATAATTGCCAGGGCAGTTAGGAGGTAGATCTGACAAGGAGTTAGGGACTTTAGCCAAGTTGGAATTTGAAACAAAGAACAGGGGAAATCACTGTTTGTCATTGTACTTCTCTCTCCATTCATGCCTCTTTTAGTCACAAGAATTCTCCAACCTGCAGAATCTGAGCAATTATTTGTACTCTAAAGAAAAAACAATTTTCTCTATACTGTTTGTAACACAATCTCTTGAAGAGTGAGAAAATGTTTAGTGTTATTCAATTAACATATCAGAACAGTCATCAAAGTAGAACAAGTTTTAAGAAGTCCATGCTATATTTCCAACTTAGCACAGCCTTGTCACAGTCTCTACTCAGTATAGTAGGAAGAACCTATGGCATCTTCAGTGAAGATTGAACAGTTACTGCATCCCTTTTTTGGGAAGGTACAATAAAAGTTTTCCTTAAAAAAAAAAGAATGATGACATGGGACATGTAAAATATGAGACTTTTATTTTGTGATTATGGAAAAATATAGTTTCCTTTAACAGAAGTAGGGAGAGACCTCAAAAGGCCCAGCATTTGCCTTGCATGCTGGAGGCGGGATGTTGACCTCATACATGGCTGCTAAGTAGCACCAGCAGTAGTAATGCCCGGCACCAAGTCCAAGTAGCTCCTGAGCATTGCTGGATGTGGCCTAGACACAAGTGTATATCTGGAGAAAGTAGATGGGTTAAGGAAGTTCCCTTGGATATAGCCAATTTCCAAGACTACCCTTGCATTGGATATGGTCCCATAACCCCAGCATCACCAGGAGGGATCCCCGAGCATAGAGCTGGGAGTAAGATCTAAGCACAGCCAACAGTGAAACAAATGGAAATATAAGCACTAAGAATATTATATAATTCTCTCTCTAATACCCTGGCAGCATCCTAAATATTCTCAAAAGCATTGCTCAGATGTTTTCTCCAGTTTTATTAATTCTAGAAAACTTCTGATCATTTTATGTTCTACTAGAACCTTCTGTGATTTTTATTGTTGCTGTTTTAAATTAATTATAAACATTAGCTAAAATAAAATTTCTCTAAAAACATATACACAGAAAAAAATTTATTTGAAAATGGTAATGCTTTATACAGATCTGTTTTCCGACATCCAAGAATTCCGATGTTGAATCATCACTGCATATGTCATACTGAGCATTGATTCTGCTTTCCATTTCAAAGAATTAATTTTGGTCTAAGCCATGTAAAATTCTTTTTGTTTGGTTGTTGTTTTTTTTTATTTTAATTTGGTGGACACTCAGCAGTGCTCACTGCTTACTCCTGTCTCTGCACACAGAGATCAACCAGGCAGGAAATGGGAGACCATATGGAGTGTTGGGTTGGCCTCATATATGGCAAACACTGTACCTACTATACTATTGCTCCGGCTCCTCAGCAAATTTTGAAGAAGTCAGAAAGGCATTGAGAAAATTCAGAATCCTATTTTATTACACGATACAAGAGGTAGATGTGGTTTGCTCAATAGGTGTCTTAATCAGTATTTCTAATATTTACTTTAATAGAACAATTGTTATATTTAGAACCCTGATAAACATGAATTGATGCTATTCCTCTATTTAGAGAAAGAGGATGTCCTCTTGTCTAAAGTATTTGTCTATAAATATTTCCCAGACCAGGGTAGAAAAATAAACTGCCAATAATTAGAGGTTTTATAAAGAACCTATTAAGTTTTTGTTGGTTAACAGTCTCAAAATTTAACTTCTATGTTTTACTAATTTCCATTGCTTGTTAAAGTTTGGTGTCCTTCTAGCTGTGCTTTGGATTGTTAAAGTAGGGCACTATGATGGAATATTTTTCAATTCAAGGGTCATATTTTTTCACTGTGTACTTTTTGATTACTCTACTTCCAGTTAAAGAATGGTGTAAAAATATTGTTTATGGGCATGGAAAAGAAAAATTAACAGTAAGTGTAAGGTAGATTCTGGGAAGTATGAAAAAAACTTTCAGAAATACTCTGTAGCGTAAGTATACCTCACTGAAATAGTTAGGATTAGTAGCAGGAGACATTCATTTAAAATATTAAAACAGGAGTTACAGTTGAGATAGAGATTAAGGAAACATTTGATGTACTAAAGACTGCATGAAAAAGTGGGAGAGGAAACCCTGTAGAATGAGGGGATTGTGAATCTCAGATGAAAGCTGGAACCTATGTCTGACTCAGGCCATATCATTCCTCAACACTCCAGCCCACTTTGTACTGTTCCTGGGTTTCTTTGTATCATGCCCTTACTCTTGAAATTCAGAAGAGCAGTTTGCAGGTTACTCATCTTTTCTTTGGGCAAAGAGTTGCCTATATCTCCCTTGTCATAGGACAAGCCTGGGTAGAAACTTTCCTTGGTCTTGAGTTTTGAGTGAAAAATACAAATTTATGATTTTTAAAATTCCATATGAAAATGAACTTTGTATTTTATTCTTTCAATATTTTTGTGATAAACACATTGTTTTCAGAGTTAATAAAAATATATGATATAATTTAAATTTTTCTTATAAAAGGGGTCTAGACTTTCCAAGGTAGGGTTATACTTTTAGTATTAGTATTTGTATTTAGTACTATATTTAGCATTAATATTAGTATTATCAACTTGTGGGGCAGTGACACGATCACTTTTCCAGAGTTCTTTTATTATTGTATATTAAATTCATATACTTAAAATCACAATAGTTGTAGCATCTTTAATCTCTCTTGAAACACCCACAAAATATACTATATGTGGATTTGCTTAATCTCTCAAGCATTGTACATTAATTTATAGTCAATAATAAAAACACATGTTAATGTTTTTATGATACTATTTCTATTATATCTGGGTCTGGTTTAATTAATATAAGTTAAATCCACATAAGATGAATTCCATAGTTCAGAGGAATAATGATGGACTTGAATTGGCAATGCCAACATTTTAGGGCCTTGGGCAATTTGTCTGATCATTATAAGCTTTACTTCTATTGCTTGTATGATGTGGCTTATACTTACTTACCTTCTAAGTTATGTTATAGATCAAATGAAACTATATGAACTTATATAGTAAGCAAATCAAGATGTCCCCACTAGACTGAGAAAGGAAGGCAGCAGTGTCTGCCTTATTGACATTGGGTTTCATGAGTTTCTGTTGGAAATTATATCAGAATACCTGATCAATGGTATTCCAATAGCTCAGAGCTGCTTCCTATCTGGGACAAATTCATTCATGATTGGAGCACCTTAAATGCATCTGAGCTATGTTCTTTAACTGTGCTCTGGTATCTACAGATAGAAGTTGGAGATATGTATGTTCAAGTAAAGCAAACTCTTAAATACCCAGTGTAAACATAAGAAATTTCTCTCATTAATCAGGCAACAGTGAATTTTAATCCTAATGGATTTGTCAAGTTAAAAGTTTTCTTATTGGGACCTGGGAGATAGCATGGAGGTAAGGCGTTTGCCTTTCATGCAAAAGGTCATTGGTTTGAATCCCGGTGTCCCATATGGTCCCCCGTGCCTGCCAGGAGCATGGAGCCAGGAGTAACCCCTGAGCACTGCCCCCCCCCAAAAAAAAAGTTTTCTTATTGTAAGACCACTATCATTATATTTGAATAACTGTTGATAATGTGTCTGTTTCCTTAACTTCCACCTTTTTCTAATATTGCATCTTAAATATATTAATTAATTTATTAATTAGATAATAATTTTGCATGCTGCTTACAGTAGCATAGAACTAATTTAACAAGGAAAAGAATTAAAAATGAAAACAAGTAAGAAAATACATTTTGAGCAGCTTAGGTAACAGTGTCAAACAATTTTATTTCTTTCTCTATAAAGTGAGACGAAAAGCAATTTTTACCATAGTACTCTATAATGTTAATATAAGCTAAGTTGAAAGCATGCATGTGTGTATATGTTTAATTTTAATTTCAAGATAAAGTTAGTCATACATTGCAAGGTCGTGAATGTGGAGGGTTCATGTACTGCCCACCACATCATCTCCAGTGTTAACTTTTTTTAATAATATAATTTTATTTTAATCATAGTGGCTTACATATCGTTCACAGTAATATTCCAGGTACATATTAACATTGAATCAGAGGAATTCCCACCACCAAATTGTCCTCCCTCCACCTCTGCTCCCATCCTGTCTCCCATATCCTCCACCCTCACCCCAGGGGCTGCTAGAATGAATGATCCCCTCTGTGTCTAGTTTATTACTTAGTGATTTTTTAACTGTTTGGTCTTGGTACCTTCATTACTTCTCCCTCTAATTAGGAGATGGGACTAGATAGTTCAAGTTATGTGGTTTTGTTTGAGGAAGTAATAAAATGGGGTAAAAATCAACTACGCCGACTCTGGGCAGAGTCCTCGGTTTGAGAGACGAAGGGGAGTAAAGAAGGTGAAACACCACAACAGTTCAAAGAGAAGCATCAAATAAGATATCCAGTGAGAACTGCAGCAATAAAGATATGCACCACATAATTGCCATGGTCATGAGATAGAAAACATGACAGAGCACAAAAAGGAAGAAGAGAAAAGAGGAAAGGAAAAGTAAATATATAAATAAAAACATGGACAACTACTTCAATATGCACCCCAAAACAAAGAAATTGACAAAAACTAGATAAAAGAAAAAAAAAAGATTATTTTGTGCTTTTTGTCTTTCTCTCTCTTTTTTTCCCCCAGTGTTAACTTTTGCAGAGAATAGTATGAAACTCAGGGAACTTACCTTAGTACAAGCCTCATGGCTCAGATTTTACCAGTTGTACATACAATAATTTATCTCTGTGTATAACTGTATGGAATATTTTTGTTTGCTTTTGGACCACACATAGTAATGCTGAATGAAGGCTTACAACTGACTACTCAGGGACCACTCCTAGAAGTTTTTAGGGCACCTGATAAAGAGCTAGGGATCAAACTAGTGTCAGTTGAGTGCAAGACAATTGCTTTTACCCCTGCACTGTCTGGCTCAAAGCTGTAGTTTCATTAATGTGTCATTATTACCATTACTTACATCCACCACCACCACCACCACCACCACCACCACCACTAAGATACTTGACTTTCTGTCATCTCTAAAGTTCTTTTTGTGCTATCCATGAAAGATAACTGTATCTTCCTTTCCCCAATTCTGAATGTTTTTATCACAAATTTATCTCCTTTTTCATAATTTATATTTTAATGTTATTAAGTTGTTATGTTGTTGAATAACAACTTGAGTTGTTAAGAGTCAACAATGTAAATATTAAGTTGCATTGTACAGTTTTTATCATTTTGAAATTCAGATTTAATTCTCTTTATTCCTTTGTTCTTTCTGATTATTATTCCTTTTTGTTTGGGCTTTTTTTTTTACCTTCTAATTTAATTTTGTATGCTCTGAGTTTGTTTTTTTTTTTTGTTTTTGTTTTTGTTTTTTAGTTTTCTCAGTCCTGGCTTCTTAAACTATGAGTCATGACCCATATGGAGTGCTACAACTTTAAAACATTCTTTCTTAAAATAAATTATTTTGTGATTTATTATCAGTAGATTTTTGCTTTGTATACCTATTTTATAAACCCAGGATCATGTAAAACTTTTTTTTTAGACAGCTAAAGCATTCTCTGGTGGAAGAAATGAATTATCCCTGATCTTAGTGACATTTATAGATGCCACTATTGGCATTTTACTTTTTTTAGCTTAAATACAGAAACATATACTTAAGTTCATTTGCTTGCCCCCACTTAATAATATAGTATGTCTTATATAAAAGTTGAGTAGCACATCAGGTAGTTTCACATCTTTTGTTTCAATCATAAAATAAGGTTAAGAATCCATGAGATGAAGGGCATGTCTTTTTTTTTCCTTACTTAATTTTGGGGTTTAGTTTGTTTTGGGGCTAACCTAGTAGTGCTCAGGGCTTACTTCTGGCTCTGTGCTCAGGATCATCTCTCACAAGCTCAGGGGACCATATGGGATGTCAGGAATCAAGTCCATGTGCCAAATGCAATCAAGTTGTCTACCCACTGTGGTATCTCTGACTCTTAAATTAATCATTATATTGAGCTAGCATGGTTTGCATTAGTATTCATAGAGGCTATACATTTGCAATGTTACTGTACCTTACCCATTTCCAAAATACTAATATCCTTCAAACACAGTGTCTAGATGTTTTTTTTATGTACCACCTTTCCTACCTCTCTTCCCATGTCCTTCCCTTCCCTGCGCTACTTCGTAGCATCAGTTCTGTTATTAGAGTGTAGATTTAGGTTTTATTGTACATTGTCTATTCCTTAGCTTTGTTTTTTTATATACCACTCATGAGTTAGTTCATTCTGTACTTTTCTTTCTCCTTCCTATCACAACACTTTCTAATGTTATTTTTATTTATCTATTTATTTATTTATTTTGGTCCCAGTAACGCTCAGGGGTTACTCCTGGCTACTCATTCAGAAGTTGCTCCTGGCAGGCACGGGGGACCATATGGGGAGCTGGGGGATCCAACCGCAGTCCATCCTAGGTTAGCGCAGGCAAGGCAGGCACCTTACCTCCAGTACCACCGCCCAGCCCCTGGCCTGTAATTTTCTTTTTTTAATATTTTTGGTACTAGGATATTGTTGGCCTCATAGAACATGTTAGGAAAATTTACTTTATCTTCAGCCATTTGAAAGAATGTGAGAAGTATATGTAATAAATTCATTTTGTGCTTTATAATAACTCATTAATGAACCCTTCTTGACCTAAGCTTTTGCCTTGAATACTTTTAAATTTCCATAGTAGCTCTTGGTCAGTTCAGGTGTAGTCCTGGATGATTGTATGATTCTAAAAATCCACTTGTTTCTTATAACTTTTCTAATTTAGTTGTATAAAGTTGTTTGTAGTAATATTATATGATTTTTCTATATTTCTCTGCAACTTATTCTAAAGCTTCCCTGTCATTTCTGATTCAATTTATTAAAGCTTTTTTTCTTTTATTCTACAGAGTCTTGCTAAGAATTTGTTGATCCTTTTTCTCTTTCTAAAAAAAAAACAAAAAAAACAAGTTTTGTTTTACTGATTTGATTTTTGAGCCTTTTAATTTTCTATACAATTTATTTCTGCTCTAGTTTTTTTTTTTTAACCACTAAGCCTGCATCCTCTCCCTCTACCCCTTCTAAAGGAAGGGAAGAACAATCATCAATGGCAAAGGCAGTCACAGAAGTGACACCTAAAGCAGGCTTCACGCTCAGGAGAGGACGCTCTGGCTCCTCCTTATGGTTTCGTGTGCTCTACACCATCAGAGAAACTTTTCTAGTTACATACTATAGAAATGATCCCTGAAAGTATAGTCTTTCTATTATTTTTATGACCTTCCTTCTTATTTGGGGTCTCATTTGTTGTTCTTTTCCTAGTCTAATTAGATGTGAGCTTGGGTTATTTATTTGAGCCCCAACTTTTTTCCAAAGTTACTATGACTTTTCATCAATATTGCTGTTATTATGTTCTTTATATTTTGATAGCTTATGTTTGTTTCTTTCCTTTCTCTCATATTTTTCACTTATTTTTACTTTTAACCAATTGTTAATAATACATCTTTTTGTTTCCAAATGTTTGGGGATAATTCTGTTGTGGTGGTTTTGAGGTAGCAAGCTGTGCATAGGGAGCTTTGACTCTTGGTCATCTGGAATGATTGCTGCTACATCATAATA
Organism: Crocidura indochinensis; assembly: GCA_004027635.1. Classification (NCBI taxonomy): domain Eukaryota; kingdom Metazoa; phylum Chordata; class Mammalia; order Eulipotyphla; family Soricidae; genus Crocidura; species Crocidura indochinensis. Next base: position 24,894 of record PVKC010001964.1, read on the forward strand.
TAGCTACATCTATATGGAAAAGGGGGACTGGGGCTTGGGGGAGAGATAGTACAGTGGTTAAGGTGCTTGTTTTTTATGTGGCCACCATGGGTTTGAACCCAGCACCCCACATGACCTCCCTGAGCCTGCCAAGAGTAATTTCTCTACACAGAGCTAGCCAACAGTAAACTCCGAACAATTCAGAGTGTGGCCCAAAATTAAAAAAAAAATTATTTTAAACTGATGATATGATACTACTTGGGCAGAACAGTACTAAATAAACAATGCCTGTAGAATAAGAGACTTATCAGAGTTTTCCCTGGAAAAATACCAGACTAAGTTAGTTATATACTGTATTTTCCGGCGTATAAGACGACCCCCTAATTTTGCAGTTAAAACATAGGTTTAGGCCTATATTCACTGTATAAGACAGAACATCCCTGTGCTGCAACTGTATGTACCACAGTGAGCCAATCACAACAAGCAAAGGTTCAAAGGCTATATTGTAATAGACTTCCTCTCTGACTCTGGCCAATCTGAGCAGGCTTTTTACAGTGTAGATTCGGGTCCAGAACATTGTCTAATTTGCATGCATCAAAAGCCTGCTTGGATTGGCTGAGTTAGAAAGGCAGTCCGAGCAACCTTGCACTGATTGGTGCAGGATTGAGTTGGAAAATTCGTTTTGTGGCAATATTCAGACAATTTTCATTTAGCGGCATATTGAAACATTTTTCAGGATATACTCGGTGTATAAGACGACCCTGATTTTTGGTTGACATTTTATTGTTTCAAAAGTCATCTTATACGCCAGAAAATATGGTAGATGTATTTGCTCAAAATTTCTGTGAACAAGTAAGCAAATATTTCTGTAGAAATGAAGAATTTCAAATCTATTTATGAAGCCAAAAAATACAGATACCACAACTTACTAACATATGAGTCATTCTTACTTGTGAATATTAATGTAAAAGTCATACATAAAAAATAATTCAGGAAGATATAATATAACTAAAACAATAAGCCAAAACCAGGTAAGTTTTATATGAGAAGATAAAATGGTTCCATCTTAAGAAATGTATTAGCATACATATGGGGGTAGCAGCAGCTTGGAGCCAAAGAGACAGAACATTGATCAGACCACATTCCTTGCACATAGCTGACCAGGGTGACATCCTGTCATTTTATATATACTTCTGAGCACCATCGGGTGTTCCCTGAGTAAAGAGCTAGAAGTAAACTTTGAGCATAGCCAGGTGTACACATTCACCCACCCCCCCAAGATGTCTGAAGTCAGTTGTAAAAAACCAAGCAAACAAGCAAACTATTCAGTATAATTCCTAATCAATTCTCATAGAGAAAAAATGACACAAAATATAAAAATTATCACTAAAAGACTTGACAACCATTTGCTGCCACTCCTTCTCAATTTCGTCATTTTTCTGGAATCATTCTCAATTCAGTTAGTTTTGTGTTTGGTTATCCAAAATAGTGCTTTGCTACATCTGCAGTTGAGTTGCACACAGCACAACTTAATTACTTTGCTCAAAAGTAGAGAAGGTGAAACCAAAGGATCTGGAGTGCTGATAGAACAGACAAGCTGTTCTTGCATCAAAAATGTGCATGGTACCAGAAATCCTTAGAGCTTCCCTAAAAATGATTGTGATCATTTTAGGCACAGGAAATTGAGATGAAGAAAGGGAAGGGACTTAGCTTGAAGTAGCACAATTATCATGTACTTGCAACTGAATTTGAAGCCTGGTCAGACTCTTGACACACTGTGTGTCATTTTTACACTGATTTTAAAGAATGACATGTTAACCAGAAGTCCCATTCTTCTACTGCACATGACCCCAGTTTAAAATAGTCTGCGAGAGCCAGGGCCATACAGGGAATAGGATGCTTTCCTTGAACATGGCAAACCTAGGTTCAATCCTCGTATCCATTATGGTCCCTGAGCACTGCCAGAATTCCTGATTACAGAGCCAGTAATAACTCTGGAGCACAGCTGGTGTGGCCCCAAAACAAACAGGAAAAGAAAAAAAAAGCCTGTCATTCTCTTTTATGACTGATCCAACTTCAAACCCAGGCATTCTATATGATTCCATATGGGGTAATTCCTGAGTGCAGAGCCAGGATTAAGGCCCAACATTACTGGTTATGGTCCCAATGCCTCCCCCAAAAAAGGATTTATTAAATTTTTTAAAATTCCATAATGTAGACTGCATCCTTCTTAATTGAAATATCTTTTACATTATGGTAAAAATGGGGAAAATTCGGGGCCCGGGAGATAGCATGGAGGTAAGGCATTTGCCCTTCATGCAAAAGGTCATCAGTTCGAATCCCGGTGCCCCATATGGTCCCCCGTGCCTGCCAGGAGCAATTTCTGAGCATGGAGCCAGGAGTAACCCCTGAGCACTGCCGGGTGTGACCCAAAAACCAAAAAAAAAAAAAAAAAATGGGGAAAATTCTTTTGTTATAGACTTTATGCCTTTAAGAATTTCATTTTTTTCTAACTGGCATTATTGTACTAAGTGAATTCTAAGTATTCTCTAAGACTTTATTTCTTTTTTTTCTTTATTTTTTTATTTCTTTTCTTTATTTCTTTTCTGGTCTCCTGAAAAGATACATTTTGGTTATACATTCTGTTTAGAAATTAAATTTCTAGTAATATGGGGGATGGATTAGTTGCAGCACATATTTCTGCTACACTATTAGCATTTTAGTTAATGGGAGTTTATTGTTCCAATTTTAGTCATTATAATACATTCCTACTTAATATTGCATGATCCATGAGTTACCATAAACTTGGTATATCTTGGAGTGCTGATAGAACATGAAATGAAGCATCTTGTTTGAATGTTGCATTTATTTTGCATTTAACAAATTAGTGTGTTGACATTTGTCACTGATGGATTTCATTATTTACTGAAAGGGTTTTTAGGGGATTTGACAGCATGAATGGTTTGTCCTGCAGACTTTTGAGAATTGATAAAAACATCTTTGTTCTTTGTACAAAAGCACAACAGATAGCTAATTGATGGGTACATAAAAAGGATGGCTTGTGTAGCTGCAACATAAAATAAAATTGTGGAAAAAGCTTTGAGTTGCTATTTAGGCATTTATGTCATTTCTTCCTCTCATTTATTTTTATCTAACTAAAGATGGTGCTTCTAAAGAGCAATTAATGATTACTTTTTAGTAAATTTGAACTATGTGTTTCATTTTTAAATTTTAATTTTGGCAGGTGGGCTTATATCCAGCAGTGTTCAAGCACTACTGATTTTGCACTCAGGAGATTATTCTAATAGTCCTCATAGCACCATATGTAGTTAATGGTTTTGAACCTAGTCTGCTGCATGCAAGGCAAGCGTTGTAACCCCTTTACTATTTCACCTATCTCAGTAGTGCTTTTATATACTCCCTTTGCATATTGTTTAAGGTAATCTATAATGTAAAAGTTGTCATTGTAGAGATTGCATTAGAAAGTTGCTTAAAATCTCTACATTGAGGCGGGGATATAATACAGGGATTAAAGTGCATTCCTGTAGTTCACCAATCTTTGTTCAAATCCCAGCATCTTCCCTTTGGGTTGGATATGACCTGAACCTCTCATCTCAAACACTTGCATATCAGAGGTAAGGTGTAAGGGCTAACCTGTAGATGACAAAATAAGAGTGTATAGAACAAGAAAAATGAAATGTGGCTTAACCTTAAAATTCTGGTTTAGCCAAAAATGTAAAAATACATATTCTGTCATTTCCTTTTTTATATAGTTACATTTAGGGATACAGCAAGAAATTTCCAGCAGGGAAATGCAAGAACTAGGAGGGGGAATCATTTGACTGACTTACTGAGAAATTCAAAGTCCCATGTGTTGCCCTCTTCTTCTATGGCTGTGATATATCCATGAGAATAGCAGTCCATGCCTTTTGGTTCTTGAATGTTTTCAAGAAACCTGACAGTGCATGGTTGACACTTTGGTGCTGAATGAATGTGTATCTGAGCTTCTGTTTGTCTGAATCTTATTGATAAGCCCAATCTTGTCTCAGAATTTGCATTTTCTAAATGATATTGCTTTTTGAACCATGATATGGTCTCACTATTTGTTCCAAGTGCCATTATGAAAACAACTGGGTCTGAGTTCCAGCTCCCCAATACACAGACTGGCTTTCCAGACCAAGTTTTTCCTCATTCTGAATTTTGGGTTTCTCACCCAGAGGAGGAAATCTTGCAAATCTTACAAATCTCACGAAGCTGCTGAGATTCAAAAAGAAAGAGAAACAGATGATTAGCTGGGAATTAGTAAAGATTGCAATGGATATTCCAGATCTTCAGTTTATTAATGGATACTCTCTGAGCAGTCATTGATTGGAGTTTATTAAGGAAAATATAATTATTTTTCTTTTTTCTGAGTGACATAAATGGCTATGGTTTGGGAGAAGGTCACACTTGTCATTACTCAAGAGGTTACATCTCTGGGCTTGGTAATCAGGAATTGCTCTTGGCAGTACTTAGAATTCATGCAGTGCCCAGGAATGGGGCTGAAACCCTGGGCTACCATACCCTCATTGTGCAGTCCAACTTTTTTTTGTTTTGTTTTGGGGGCCATCCTTGGCTGGACTTGCTCAGGACTTACTCTTAGCTCTGCACTCAAGAATCACTCCTGATAGTGCTCAGGGAACCAAATGGGATACTGGATATCGAAACCATGTTGGCTGTGTTGAAAACAAGTGCCCTGCCCCCTGCACTACCACTCTGGCCCTGTGCAGATAGCTTATCTTAATGGGTTCAAGTCTACAATGTGTGTGAGTGTGTGAACAGCTCAACTTTGTGACCTCTTATGCAGCTTCTCATGTATTCCTTAGCTAATTACCTGAGAGCTTTTTCTGATTTGCTTTCATTTTGTTGTAATCATCATGGTTCTGAGGGTTGAGGGGCAATATCAGGCCTGGGGTCAATCTCAGGATCTCAGACCTTCATGGTATGTTTGTTCTCTACCACTGTGTCACATTATGGCCCCAGGGTTCTCTGAAGTATTTAGAGCTGAGGAGCAGAGAGACCTGCAACATGTCTTCCTGAGTTGCAGGGCAAAGCAACCCTGACTACTGAGTTTATTTCTAGGGAAGTGGTGTGAATGAGAAGGGTCTATCTTGTGTGCACATGGGTGTGTGCATATATGGCAGGCATGCAGTCATATGTAAGCATAAGTGCACTTGCACATGCATGACCTATCAGGTGTTCCTACCCAGACCTCAGGTGTCGGTGGAACTTTGGGACATTCTATTCCCTTTGACAATGAGGGACTCATCCCTTCAATTGCCTATGAATCAAATCTGCAAGCAGAAAGATTGGTGTTTTCCCTGTGCTTCTGACAGAGATGCATTTGTTTGACTAAGTGATGACAGCATGATACAGAGCTGCTTCCCTGGAAATATGGGGGCTGATGAGCAGACCTCATGCCTGTTGGCAGCCTCAGTTTTCTTTTTTTTGCAGTTTGGATGTTGAGGTTTCCAGCTCTCAGAATTTCTCAGAATTCCAAATTTCTGCCTTTGCAGCATACAGAAACTTATTCCCACTTTTCCAGACAGAGAAGGTATTAGATCCCAGGCTCCTCGGACAAGTGCCAGTATAGTTGCTTTTTTTGTTTTTTATTTTCAATGGAAAGTCATTTTTCTTCTCAGATTGCTTAACACAGCAGAAGATTCTGGAGAACAGAGGATCCCACTGTTTGCTTTGGCTTTCTGACGTCATTTGCCTGTGGTGGGTTCCCGCACACTGCTGCCGCTCAACCACACCATTGCATAGATTGAAAAAACACACCTCAGTCTAGCAGGCCACCTAAAGAAGCAATTTGGCTCAGGAAGTCCACCAAATATAACAGTGGAGAGAGCCATTCCAGCTGTAGGAATAAAGTCCTCTCCCAGTCCCTACTAGTAAAAATGAAATGTTCATAAGAGATGTGAAAAATTAGTTCTAAACCTGCATTTGAATGTACTTAGTGATCACAGAAAAGGAGAAACTTTAGATTTCTCTGTGTTAACAGCAAGAGAGATTGCCTGGTAGGTTTCAGTACCCTATTTGTGCACTGCAGACCCAGAGTTTATTCTAAGACTGCTTATAGGCCCCAAAGCACTGCCAGGAGTGACCCCCCAGAAGAAGCATGCCAAGACTGGCCACTGTACAATGCCAACTGTAGCCAAAACCAAAAATTTTAAATTAAAAAAAATGTTTACTGGGGCTGGAGAGATAGCATGGAGGTAAGGTGTTTGCCTTTCATGTATAAGGTCATCGGTTCGAGTCTTGGTGCCCCATACGGTCCCCCAAGCCTGCCAGGAGCGATTTCTGAGCCTAGAGCCAGGAGTAATCCCTGAGCGATGCTGGGTGTGACCCAAAGAAAAATGTTTACTGTGTATCATGGTGGGTACTTGACTTCTGTTCTTTGACTCAGCTGTATCAATCACTAAACATAAAACCTTCAAGGGCAGTGAAATGCTCAGAGAGCTGGAGTGCATACTTATTGCAGGAGCACATGGAGGTTGACTCCTGGCACTCATGGTCTCCCAGATACCTTTGCATATGGCACACAAAGAAACATACAATACCTGACAAGTGTTGGTTTTTGACCACTAAGAGCCCCATGCTTATGAAGAATATGGGAGAGGAGTAAAGCAGAGCCTCTGGGAAGCTGACTATATTAGTCACACAAAGTGAAAAATCTAGGGTGTTGGGCACAGAGATAGTATAGCAGGTAAAGTAACTTGCCTTGCACTGAGCACACAGGATGTAAACTCAAAACTAGGGGAAAAAAATAAAGAAAACTCAATCTGTTCATCTGAAATTCATAAATATGGTGCATTGAAAATATATTAACATAAATGTTTTGTTCCTTTTGAGCATTTAAATATCATAGGGCTACATTTATACGTAGAATTTATAAGTTCTTTTGTCGTAAGAGAAAAATTATTCCAACAATTGTCTGACTATGTTTTGAAGTGATTTGTCTTCAAATACCTACTATGTAGTAAATTCTGCACAGCCAAACTTTCTCACCTTCTGTTGCCAGGTCTAAGTTTGCACTATGAGGCACATGTGGAGAAAATCTGGGCCCCTCCAAACTGTGAGACAGGGCTGTTCTCAGAGGAACTCAGGTCATATTATTATTTTATTTTATATGTTGGCATGTTTGCAGAAGCAAAT
>PVKC010001964.1:32169-46524 GCA_004027635.1 Crocidura indochinensis
TTTATTTTTTTTTTTTTTTTTTGGTTTTTGGTTTTTGGGCCACACCCGGTGACGCTCAGGGGTTACTCCTAGCTATGCACTCAGAAGTTGCTCCTGGCAGGCACAGGGGACCATATGGGGAGCCGGGGGATCGAATCGGGGTCCGTCCTACGTTAGCGCAGGCAAGGCAGGCACCTTACCTCCAGCGCCACCGCCCAGCCCCCCTTTCTTCTTTTTAAATTGATAATTATAACCTCTAGGTGGACTCCTCCCTGTTTTTTTTTTTGTTGTTGTTGTTGTTTTCTTTTTTCATTTTCTTTTTTAGAAACAGAACCACATAGATTGAATCATCTTGTTCTACCTCATAAATTGATAGAGAAAAAAATGGATGGTACCAGAATCAAACAGTAGTATGAACATTGAGTAGAAATAAAAAATGATCAGACTTAAATTCCAAACCCAAAGTCAGGGGTCTCAAACTCAATTTACCTGCGGGCCACAGGAGGCAAAGTTGGGATGATCCTTGAGTGCAAAGTCAGTAGTAAGCCTTGAACATTAGGGGGTGTGACCCAAACTAAAACAAAGCGAAACAAAACAAAAAAGGATTCTTCTAGGGTGGGCCACAAGTTTGAGACTCCTGCCCAAAGTCAATGACAACAGAATTGATACTCAATCTTCAATAAGCTATACATAGAGGGGACCAGTTATACTAGCAGTCTAGGGGGCAAAGGAGAGGAATGTTGGGAACAAGGTTGGAGGGAGGACACCATTACTGGTGGGAATACCCCTGATTCAATGTCACTATGTACCTTAAGTATTACTGTGAAAGACTTGTAATTCACGTTGGTCACAATAAAAATTATTTTAAAAATGAATAAATAGAGACCAGAGAGATAGCATGTAGGTAAGGCATTTGCCTTGCATGCAGAAGAACTGTGGTTTAAATCCCGGCATCCCATATGGTCCCCTGAGTCTGCCAGGAGCAATTTCTAAGTGTAGAGCCAGGAGTAATTCTTGAACGCTGCCAGGTGTGACCCAAAAACAAAACAAAACAAACAAATAAAGAATAAATAAAAGTTGAAAAGAAAAAAAACTGAGGCTGGAGTGGTGGCGCAGTGGTAGGGTGTTTGCCTTACACGCTGCTGACCCAGTACGGACCTGGGTTTGATTCTTAGCGTTCCCTATGTCCCCCAAGGCAGGACCGATTTCTGAGCACATAGCAAGGAGTGTCACCAGGTGTGGCCCAAAAACCACCCCAATCCCTAAAAAAAGAAAACCTAACAAACTTCTACAGTCAAGAAATTTGCTCAAGGGCCAGAGAAGATAGCACAGTGGTAGGCCGTTGCCGATCCAAGAGGGACAGTGGTTCGAATCCCAGCATCCCATATGGTCCCCTGTGCCTGCCAGGAGCGATTTCTGAGCACACAGCCAGGAGTAACCCCTGAGCGTTCCTGCTGGGTGTGACCCCCATCCACCCCTCCCAAAACAAAGGAAATTTGCTCAAAGGTAAGGTACTTGCCTTGACCCAGGATCTGTCTCTACCACTATGGTCTTCTTAGCTCTGCTAGAAGTAAATTCGGAGAAAAAAAAATGTAGTTCAACTTTTAGGGGTAAAGATGAAGACTCAGGCTCCTGTGCTGGTGTATATATTTATAACCCAATAAATATGCTGGGTTTTGTCTCTAGTCTCATATTACAGTACATCGTCAATATTCTATTGAAAGATATTATAGAAAATGTGGTAGTGGATACTATTGTTAGAACTATTCCTTGCGGTAATTTTGAAAATAACTGATAGAGCAAGAGGGAACCCTAAGTCAGCCCTGGGACATACCTCTGGACCTCAGTCTGGGCTTTCCCATTGGAACCGGTGATTTACTGGTTCTCCTTTCCTGCAATTCTTGTCTTATTTGACCTGCAGGTTTGTTTCACAAGGATATTCTGGAAGACAATGTCACTGTTGATGATTTCTTTTCAAACTGTCTTGGCAATTAAAAAAAGTCTTTGCTCCTAGAGGTAGGGGTGACTGCCACGCTCTCCCCTTGCTTCTTAAAGCACCACTGGCTGTGTCACAGCAGATGATGTAATTTCAGGCATCATGCAATTTTCCATCTGGTCAGGATGGAAAACTGGGTTATTCTTGTGACACGTGTTCCACTGTATTTGAAAAAAAAAAACGAGGCAGACAGGGATATATGACAGTATCTGTTATGTTTTTACAGGTGTAGCTGAGGGGTGTAACATCACTTTCACTTGAAGCAGGAATGTGATTCTATGGCAAAAGCCAATTAAACAAAAAATTTTCAGGGCCCAGGAGATAGCATGGAGGTAAGGCGTTTGCCTTTCATGCAAAAGGTCATCGGTTCGAATCCCGGTGCCCCATATGGTCCCCCGTTCCTGCCAGGAGCAATTTCTGAGCATGGAGCCAGGAATAACCCCTGAGCACTGCTGGGTGTGACCCAAAAACCAAAAAAAAAAAAAATTTTCAAGAGATTGAATATATGTTTGTGAATATATATATATGCATATATACATATATATGTAATTAGTCTTGGGAATTAGACTAGAGGATATTCAACTTGAAGGACCAGGGTCCACTTACCAGTGTTTGGTCTTATTTCTATCTGCTGAATGATAGGACTCTGGCATAAAACTGGCCATGAATTCTCTGTGAAGAAAACAGAGACTTCTCAAGTGTCTTTGTGTGTGTGTGTGTGTCTTTGTTTTTAACTTTTCATTGACATGTTTTAGGTGTATGTCTTGTTGAAGATATACAACTGAATTATACTGTTTTAACAAGCACCCAATCAAAAAACAAAATATGGGCAGCTATAGACTGAAGTGCTCTCGTGGGTTGTAGGAAGCCAGGATACTCTGCCTGGCTCTGCATAATTCTTCAGGCACCATCAGGAATACACTCAAGCTCAGAACTTGGAGCGCCATGGGGTGGGACCCAAAAGTAAAAAAGCAAACAAAGCTGAACATGGTAATTGTCCTATGACCCTCCAATGCGCACTTCTAGTTACTTCCCACTTGTTATAGACAGGGATCTATCTCCTGACTTTCAGCAATAGATTTATCCCAGTGAGACTCATGTCAGACTCTAACCTACAGAACTATAATATGATCTTTTTCTGTAGGGTTTTTTGTTTTGTTTTGTTTTTTGTTTTGGGGCCACACCCAGTGACACTCGGGTTATTCCTGGCCATGTGCTCAGAAATCGCTCCTCGCTTGGGGGACCATATGGGACGCAAAAGATCAAACTGCAGTCTGTCCTAGTCTAGCGTGGACAAAGCAGACAGGCACCTTACTGCTTGCACCATCACTTTGACCCTATTTTTCTGTAGTTTTACTCACTAACACAGAGAGTGAGAGAAGCAGGAATGCCAAGAGCCAGACTCACATCCTGTCCCCAAGTTGTCTTCAAAGCATCATAGTATGGGGCAAGAGAAATAAACTTAAGGCACTTGCTTGCAAGTGGCTGGTCTCTTTTCAAGAAAGAGTCCAGTGCACAAACATATTGATCCCTGTTGGGTATGACTTCAATCCTCCCCTTTACCCCAAAACATATCCATAGTAGACAGCACTGCCTTTTAATTTGGTTTGTGCAGGTGATGTTCTAGTGCTGGCTAAGTTTTAGACTAAGTTGGAAAATGAATGGAATATATCTTTGAAGTATCTTTACTCAGTCTCCTCTCTTACCATCCCTAATCCAGAAAGCTTTCTAGCTAGTTAAATGTGTGCAAATTTATACAAAGAAAATATTCCACCTAGGAAAAAAAAAAGATCTGTTCAAATGTTTTATTCCCTTCTTAAAACATACCATCCTAAAAGAGGGCACATGGATGACTAGAACACATGAGAAGGAGAGCCACATAGGGGGGAATGGACCCATACACACACAGGGACCCATTTTTTCTGCTCACCAGAGTGATGGAAGAACTCGTGTTCTTCTTCCATGTTCCTTATAGCAGTGCTCTTTCCTGTGCTTCTTACAGCAGAGGTGATTGGTTCAAGTTGTGCTATCTTGGTCTTTCCACCTCACCTCTTATTTTCTGTCTTACTACTTGGAGCTGAAATGGCCACTTATGAGTCCACAATGGCAGGCATGAGGATGATGGTAAGCATAACAAGTGGTGGCATGAAAATTGATAAGCCCAGCTCTAGTTGAAACATCCAGTCCTAACAACGCAGGGGTCTCAAACTCAAGGCCGGCAGGCCGTTTGCGGCCCTCCATACAACATTGTTTGGGTCACACCCTGCAATGTTCAAGGCTTACTACTGACTTTGCACTCAAGGATCACCGCGACTTTGCCTTCTACGGCCCCCAGGTAAATTGAGTTTGAGACCCCTGTAACAACCACCCTCTTTCTTTTTTTGGGGGGGGGGTCACACCCTGCAGTGCTCAGGGGTTACTCCTGGCTCCATGCTCAGAAATTGCTCCTGGCAGGCACAGGGGACCATATGGGGCACCAGTATTTGAACCAATGACTTTGCATGAAAGGCAAACGCCTTACCTCCATGCTATCTCCCAGGCCCCAACCACCCTCTTTCAGGAAGACAGGAGGGATTGGTGAGGGACTGCTGAACCCGAGCTCCTCTGAGTGCTCTGCCATGTGAGCACTGAAAATTGTTTCTGTTTTAGTAGCTGAGTACCCAATTGTATTGGGTGTCTTTCAAGTCCCATGAAGCAGCTACCTAGGAGCAGGAGAAACTCAGAGCTATTTAGGGGAAGAATTCTTGTAATCCACCTCCAAGTTTTCACCCATTGCACACATATTCTAGGAATGATGAACCTAGGGAGTCATTTACAGAGAAACAGAGTTTAGTTAAGGTCAATGAAAGTATGAAATGGATGTGTTCCATTTGGAGAGAAAAGATGCAGGGCTTAGCAACTTGAAAAGATTAGCCAGGGATAATGCTAGGTGGTAGAGCACACACATTGCATTTGAGGTTCTAGGATCAATTTCTTGCATAGCAAGAAAGAGGAGGTAAGGAGAAGGAATATGAGAGGAAAAGGAAAAGTTAACACCAGGAAAATTAGGAGAATAGAGCTTTGATTTGTAGGGTTGAGCAATAGTACAGTTGGGAGGCAGCCCGACTTTGGACACACAGCCTACCTTTCTTTAATCCCTGGTATCCTGAGTAATTCCTGAGTGCAGAGCAATGAGTAACCCCTGAGCGTTACCAGGTGTGACCCCCAAGCAATAAAACTTTCCATTTGTTCAATTTTTTAATTTTAATTTTTAAATTTTTGTTGTTTGATGTTGGGGATAGCTTTGGGCATATGACTGGTGCTGACGGGCTAAATCTGGCTGATTGTTCAAGAGAGCACACAGTAGCAAGGATCAAACTTAGGCCTCTTACATGGTAAGCATGCACTTTAGCCCTTTGAGTTAGCTTCTCGCTCCAGAAATGTATTAGCTTTTAATGGGAAATACTGTTGGAATGTGAACACATTGACCCTTGGTCTTCATAAGCATGCCACAGTGAGATAAAAAAAAATATGACTAATGTACTTGAAACTCAATTATTTATGAACCCCCAATAGCCAGGTTATTCATTCTCCCTTGTGGCATTTATGATATGGATAAATTATTTGGAAAAAAATTACAGAGAAACTTACTTCGTAAGTACTACTAAGATATTTGACCAGGCAAAGGGAACACAGCAGGAGGATCATTCTATAGGAGGTGATATAGGAACTGGAAATATAATATAGTAGGTAGGTCACTTGCCTTGCATGCAACTGATCTGGGGTTGATTTCTTGTATCTCATATGGTCCCCTAGGACCTCCAGGAGTAATGCCTGAGAATAGAGCCAGGAGTAACTCAAGAGCATTGCCAGGTACAAAATTAAAACAAAAACAGAACAAAAAAAGTGATATGTATTCTAATTATTCTTAAAAAGTAGGTGATATATATTTTAATATTTAAAAATAGGTGATACATTTTGTGGAAGATCCTATAAATAGTAGACAAGTAGAAGAAACAATCAGCAAATTCATTCATTTATGACATTTTCTTATATTATACTTTAAAGAAGCATACCAACTTTTTGCATCTCTAATAAGCTCTGGTTTTATTATATAGGCCCTTAATGTCTGATAATAATTAAAGATAAATAAAAGTTAAAGATTTTGAAAATACAATAAGCCTAGTTCTACCTTTAATAATATGGAATTCATAATGAATTAGACTGAAGTTTATATTCCCTCTCCTTCCATGAAGCTAGCTCTTGATAAATTATTTAATAGATATAAACAAAATTCTTCTTTCCTAAGATGAATAAGATGTTAAATCCCAAAGTATAGCCTTTTCTGAATATTTGGATAGAGAAGATAATTCACTTTCTTAATCCTGCAATTCCCACTATAAAGTTTTGGCAATGGATTTTGTTTTTAAGCTAATACCAAGCTGCCACTAGATAGATCAATGGCTCTCAGAGTTTGCTTCCTGAATCAGCTTTAGCAGAGAACTTAATAGGTCTTAGGCCCTACCAAGACAATCAGACACTGGAAGTCTAGGGCCTAGGTATCTTTTTCACAAGCCCATCAAATAGCATTTACATATTTAGCAAATTTGCATAGAACTTACACTAAAAAGATTATTTGTTTATCTAAAATTAAGATTTAAGTGGTACTTAGTATATTTATCTAGCAACCTTGCCTCTACATGATTCCAATATAAACTGCTGTTGATCCAATAAAATGCATGTATATATCAAGATGTATTTGAGCCAGCTTTGACACCTTTGGGATACTAGAAAAATGATTGAATTGCTTTGTGATTTAGTTTACTCTTGAAAAATGAGTATGCTGATCTTACCAACTCTCTGAAAGTAAAGTGATCCAATTTGACAAGATTTGGTAGGTTGTTCTGAGTCTGTGAATGCTATTATCATCAATTTATATGGAATAATATTTGAGTATTATTGAGATCTCCAATAATATCCTAAATCCTATCAAATTTGAACATTCTGCATTTGGATATTGAGGAAAGTCTGCATTATCTCTACCAAGAGCTTGTTAGAATTAAGTAAGATCCTTATGAGTTGTGTAAGGGGACGGCAAGTGCCAAGAATATGTGATTGGGGCCTGAGCAGTGGCGCGGAGTGGTAAGGCATCTGCCTTGCCTGCGCTAGCCTAGGACGACCGAGGTTTGATCCCCTGGCGTCCCATATGGTCCCCCAAGCCAGGAGCGATTTCTTATTGCATAGCCAGGAGTAACCTCTGAGCGTCACCCGGTGTGGCCCAAAAGACAAACAAACAAAAAAGAATTTGTGATTAACATGATTTTATTTTCTCTTTTTATCTCCCACCTCTGTTGTCAGTATCCCAATTCCCAGCACATCCTTGAGTTCAACAACTTTCTTCTGTTCTATTTTCCTAAATTTTGCTTGAGTTTGATGATATTTGATATTCTATACTCCAGGGCATAAGAGGTTGAATATGTCTTGTAGTAGCTTGTGGTGTGGGTGCTGACCAAGAGAACTCACTTTCCTCCTGCCAGCATCTGCCTTCAGGACTTCCCCTGTTAGTGTACAGGTGCTTTGTATATAGGTTGATTTTGCAAATCAGACTAGTATTTCTGCTTTCATTGTTGCATTCAGAGCCCAGTACAGTCTTTAAGCATATTTCTGCCTGTATATTCATTTTGCCTGAATGAATCATGGGTTGTTTGCTCTCCTTTATGGAAATAACTGATGCCCTTTTCACCAGTTGGGTTTGTATGTGGTTTGGAAAATCCACAATTTCTTCCTCTAGACAAGGAAGAAAAAGATAATTTATGGATCCAAGGAATGCTCACACCTTATTCCAAAGGAAAGTAATCACCACATCATTTTTACTGAGGGTGTCATAAGCTGCCTGATATATTCCTTCATGAAACACTTTTTTAGATTTTCACATGGCCACAAATGGCAGGCTTATATGCACAGTGAAATCAACCGAATGAACTATTAAGGTTCTTAGTTGCATCACTTTATTGCTGTTCTGGGAAGCAAAATGCATTATTTTATTAAATAAAGATTTACCCTGTATCACAGTGGAGGCTAATTTCATCATCTCTTATTTTATGAGAATAAACATCATCACTGGTTTGGGAGGATTGAAGTGTAGTGGGGGATGGGGGAGAAGGCATATTTTAATGGGGTTTGGGGAGAGGGCAGTGGAAAGAATATTTTATCATCTACATGCTCCAAGTTTAGTGGGGTATGAAGAGAGGGCAGTGGAAAGGACATTTTGTCATCTATATGCTCCAGTGAAAGTGGGCAAAATGGCTTTATTGGTAATTACTTACCAGAAAACACACACTTTGAGTTCACCAGTAATGTAAGGTTATTTAAAAGGCATGTTCAGCCTTTTAAACAATAAATACTCTTTCTGTAGTTTGGGTCTGGTGTGTACCTAGTCTCTGAAATACCTGGATATTTAGTAACTTTGAAAAACTGTCTTTTAGGTCAGAGAGTTAGTACAAGGGTCAAAGTGTTTGCTTTGCATGCAAAACATCTATCTCTGGCCTCTGAGTACAGAACTAGGAATACACTCTGAGCTTCAGCAGCTGTGGGCCCAATCCTTGCCCTCCGCAGAAGCTTCATTTCTTTGTTCTCATTGCTTAACCCAGACTCCTAAGCTGAACTTGAAAATTCTGAGGAACTAGAACCCAACTCCACAATCTACCTCAAATGTTTCCGATTCTGATACTTTTGCTCTAAAAATTGAGATGTTTGCTTAGTTTTATTTACCTTCTTAGATGAGCATAATAGCTAGATACCAAGTCTTGCCTGAGTTACATGTAGCCAATTCTTAAAAACATGATTGAGGGGTTACTCCTGGCTCTGTGTTCATAAATAGCTCCTAGCAGACTCAGGGGTACCATAGGGGTTGGCGAGAAAACCTGGTTCTATTCGGGTCAGCAGCATGCAGGGTAGCAGCACCCTACCACTATCTTATCACTCTGGCCCCTCTGCACTGAGTCTTAATAAATGTTTCTTTGTCCTGTTTGGTTATGCTTTATTTTACCAAAGACAAAAATCATTGCTGGTTCCTTTGTATGTTGTTTACAACTTGAATTGACCCCAAAACAGAGATTGTCTTACTTGTAAACCTGAGTGGGACTTGTTCAGGATAGCCTGAGCTATCTCCCCTTACTGCCCTACCCAGCAGTGGTCTCTATACTCAATAAAAGTGGCAGTTCTGGTAGGCAGCTTGATTGGAGATATGAGATAGAAGATTGCCAGACTACATGTGTTTCATCCTCAGCCTAGTCTGGATTATTTCATGCGTGACCCTAATTCAGACTAGTTCACCTGGGGTTGGAGATACAGCACATGGGATGATTTTGCACTGTCCTCTTCACTCTAAATATTCTGTTCTCTATGGTGACTGGCCACCTATCATACGAAGGTCCCATCAAGATTACTGGTTCTGGGGCCAGAGAGATAGCATGGAGGTAGGGCATTGCCTTGCATGCAGAAGGATGGTAGTTCGAATCCTGGCATCCCATATGGTCCTCCGGACCTGTCAGTTGTGATTTCTGAGCATAGAGCCAGGAGTAACCCCTGAGTACTGCCGGATATTACCAAAAACAAAAACAAAAAAAAGATTGCTTGTTCCAAATCATTCTGATTTATGGGCCCTTAGCACTCCAAGTCCCTTAGACTTGTGGACACTGAGTACTGAGTCTTTTTTTTTTTTTTTTTTTGGTTTTTGGGCCACACCCAGTGACGCTCAGGGGTTACTCCTGGCTATGCGCTCAGAAGTCGCCCCTGGCCTGGGGGACCATATGGGGCACGGGGGATCGAACCGTGGTCCGTTCAAGGATAGCGCGATAAGGCAGGCACTTTACCTTCAGCGCCACCGCCCGGCCCCAAAATTATGGTTTTTTTTGTTTGTTTGTTTGGTTTTTTTTTTTTTTTGGTTTTTGGGCCACACCCGGCGATGCTCAGGGGTTACTCCTGGCTATCTGTTCAGAAATCGCTCCTGGCAGGCACGGGGGACCATATGTGAGTACTGAGTCTTAATAAATCTGTCCTTATACTCTCTTTTCCCTGTCCTCTTTTTTGTGTGGCAACCAACCACCTAACACTAACCAACTACCAGATATCTGTAAACCACCGGTCTTTGTTTTACAACTCACATAGTAGGCACCTCTGTGTCTTAATAAACCTATTGCCCCCTTGCTTTTAGGTTGATTACTCCCTCTATTTGTGGGTTTGTATTCAGAGTATACATCATGTAACACTACTTCATCTTTGGTCTGCTTTGTTCATATCCTTGAGTACATCCTTAATCTCAATATCCACTTTGCCACTTCCCTCATCTCATTATCTTCTTTCCCATTTCCTTCTATGCTTCTGTGCTTTATCTTGAGTTTATGTCATGATTTAAATAATTACTGATTATGTCCTGCTTTAAATAATTTTTCATGAAAAATGTCAGAGGATTTTTCTGAAGGTAGTAAAACTTCTTTTTTTAATAATTTTTATTATTTGTTAAAAATATTTATCACATATATAAAAATATAAATTATTTTTAATAAAATAGTTATCTTTATTTAAGCATCTTGACTACAAACATGATGGTAGTTTGGTTTCAGTCATAAAAGAACGAACACCCTTCTCACCAGTACAACATTCCCATCACCAGTATCCCCAATCTCCCTCCTCCTCTCCGCTCCCACCTGTATTAGAGACAAGCACTCTACTTCTTTCACTCATTGACATTATCACCATAGTTGTCAGTGTAGTTATTTCTCTAACTACACTCACTACTCTCTTTTGGTGAGCTTCATATCATGAGCCAGATCTTTTAGCCCTCATCTCTTTCGTCTCTGGGCATTATTACAATAATGTATTTTATTTTTCTTAAAACACATAGATGAGACTATTCTGTGTCTATCTCTCTCCCTCTGACTTATTTCACTCAGCATAATTGATCCCATGTACATTCATGCATAGAAAAATTTTATGACTTCATCTTATGATGGCTGCATAATATTCCATTATGTATATGTACCACAGTTTCTTTACCTATTCCTTTGTTGAAGGGCATCTTGGTTGTTTCCAGAGTCTGGCTATTGTAAATAGTGCTGCAATGAATGTAGGGGTGAGGAAGGCATTTTTAATTGAATTTTTATTTTCCTAGTGTATATACCTAGGAATGGTGTAGCTGGCTTATATGGGAGCTCAATTTCCATGTTTTTGAGGAATCTCCATATTGTTTTTATAAAGGCTGGTCTAAATGGCATTTCTATCAGCAGTGAATGAGAGTTCCTTTCTCTCCACATCCTCGCCAGTACCAATTGTTCTTGTTCTTTGTGATGTGTGCCAGCCTCTTTGGTGTGAGATAGTACCTTATAGTTGTTTTGATTTGCATCTCCCTGATGATTAGTGATGTGGAACATTTTTTTCATGTGCCTTTTTGCCATTTGTATTTCTACTTTGAGGAAGTGTCTGTTCATTTCTTCTCCCCATTTTTGTTGGGGTTAGATGTTTTTTTCATGTTAAGTTCTGTCAGTACCTTGTATGTTTTTGATATTAGCTCCTTATCTGGTAGGTATTGGGCAAATAGTTTCTCCCATTCTGTAGGTGGCTTTTATATCCTAGTTACTATTTTCTTTGAGGTGCAGAAGTCTCTTAGCTTAATATAGTCCCATATGTTTTATCTCTGCTTCCACTTGGTTGGAGAGTGCTATTTCCTCCTTGAAGATGTCTTTAGTCTCAGTGTCATGGAGTGTTTTACCAACATGTTGTTCTATTTACCTTATGGTTTTGTATCTGATATCAAGGTCTTTAATCCATTTGGATTTGACATTTGTGTATGGTGTTAGATGGAGGTCTGAATTCACATTTTTGCAAGAGTTTGACCAGTTGTGCCAACACCACTTGTTAAAGATTCTTTCCTTGCTTTAGTTTGCATTTCTTACCCCTTTATTAAATATTAGTTGATTGTATGTCTGGGGAACATTCTTTGAATACTCAAGTTTATTCCACTGATCTGAAGGTCTGTCTTTATTCCAATACAATGCTGTTTTAATGAGTATAGCTTTGTAATTTTTAGAGGGCCTCTCAAACAATACTAAAGGGTCTTAAAGGCCATTCACATCAGACTTGCCAACCAGGCCCAATAGTTCAATGCTAAGACACAGGAGGTGGTTCTTCTTGAATTCCACAGAATTCAGGGGCTTCCAGGGCTCTATTTGGTGGTACTCAAGGGGACCATGAGGTATAACTGATCAAACCAGAGTTCTGAATGTGAAAAAGCACTCTCCTCTACCCTGTGCTATCCCCTTGGTCTCCACTGAAACTCCTCTGTATGGTAGATATATAATAATACATGCACATATACATGATACCTACACATTTGTCCACACCCAGAGAACACAATACTCCATGAAAATATCCAAGTGTAACCTCTGTACTCTGTGGGTGATACAAGTTGTCAGAGTATTGCTTGGACCTCTCTGATGGGACGCATTGACAGTACATGTGAGAACTTGGGGTTGGCATCTGACAGATCTCTGTAACTTCTGCTCAATTTTGTTCTGAATCTAAAATTGCTCCAAAAGATAGGAATGTATGGAGTTAACTGTATGGAAAATAGTTGGAGACAGATACCATGGGGAGCAATGTTCTCTGGGAGGGGCATTATGCATCCACTTTCATTGGTCACCAGGGACTTCTTATTGAGGGCAGGGTTTTGGAAGAATCAATTGGTAGGGTTTGACTCATGAGCTCTTTAAGTGCAACAGCAATGGGACTTCCTCCTCTTTGCTTCTTTTTCTTTTTTCCCTCTTCCTCACCAGTAGAGGATGGATCCAAGACCTCGTACCACAGTCCAATTCTGGCTGCAGACATGGTACCATTGTCCAGTTCTGACTGAAGATCTGGTACCACAGCCTGGTTCTGATTGAAGGTCTGGAAACAGGTAGTTTGGTAGTTTCCTTGTTTTTTCCGAAGATACCTCCTGGGAAACAGTATCATTGTCTCCTAGACTTGAGTTGCACCATATGGATGAGCCCAGAAGTCACAGATTTAGACCCATTGCCCCTGGGTAGATGAGTGAGTAAAGGCTTCAGTGAAGACTTTGTGAATTAGTATATGGCACTTAGCACTCACTCAATCAATATGAAAATACATTTTTAGTACAAGTATCTGGAATGTGGCCATGGATTTCCTGCATCACCTTCTGCCATAGTCAGATTGGCAGTTTTACAGAGAATTCATGTAAATAAGTGAGTAGATATTTTATGCCTATTTGCTAATAAAAAAATTTTATAGGGACACACTCTGCAGTGAAATTAAAATGAAGGGCAGGGCTGCTACCTGGAGGCTTGCTTAATTCAGTGCTCAGATCTGGCACCAGAGTATGGCTCATGATGAGTGGAGGCAGTAGAGTGGTTGCAGTGGGGGAAGATCAATCTTCATGCTTCACATAGACTAGGTATGTCCTCTACCATTAGAGTTGTCTCCCAGACATTAAACATTCAGAATGTTTAAAGAAAAAATTAAATGAATTAGCAGCCTTTTCTCTGAAGCCTAGATTTTCATGTTAATCAGAAATTGTAAGTTTGCATCAACTTATTAGAACTAGTTTCTACTTCAGGCAACTGAGAGTCTCATATGGCAAAAGAACCTTCCATCCTCTACTAAGACTTCAATTTTAAAATTACCCTACTATAACCCTCTGGCTTTGTTACAAAACTCAGATTATCAAGTAGTTTTGCAGGGTATAAGATGAAGAGGTAGACTAGAAGTAGTGGAGACAGTGAGCATTTTGTAGTAGTGGTATGCAATAACTATACCAGTACCACAAATGTCAATTCTACTGTAATTATATTACCTAAAATGTAACAAAAATTAATGTTTGGGGGCAGAGCAATAGTGTAGGAGGTAGGATGTTTGTCTTGTATGCAGCTAACTTGGGTTTGGTTTCCAGAACCAAGCTCTGTATTTTCCCCTAAGTCCCATCAGGAGTGATCCCTGAGAGCAAAGCCAAGGTTAAGTCCAAATGCAGCCCCAAAATACAATAAAAAACTAGAATTAATTTTTGTAATTAAACTATGGATGGAATAAAGGAACTCCATTTTCAATTGAATAAATCTTTAGACCATGAAATAACAATTGTGGTGGACATAATATGTAGATTAAGGAACTCCCCTCGGTTGTGGGTGGTGGGGAAGCAAAATACCATATGAAATGGGAGAAATTTTCCATACACCACATAGTTGACAAAGAGCTAATATTCATAATATGTAAAGATCTCAACTAAAAAATAAAGCAATCCCATTTAAAACATAAGCAGGGAGAGGAGCTGAACATACATTTCCTCAAAGACTTAAAGATGGGTAATAGGCACATAGAAAAATCACATA
>PVKC010001965.1:0-29890 GCA_004027635.1 Crocidura indochinensis
AAAAAAGGTGGGAAATCTGGATGGAGTTGAGGGGTGCAGGGATAGTCGGATATCCAAAGGGGGGAGAAGGGAAAGTATATAGAAGGGGCAGGAAAGAAGAAAAATATATTAAGAAGAAAGGGAGAAGACAAAAAGAAAAAAAAGAAGAAAGTAGTGAGAAGAGAGGAGAAAAGAGAAAGGAAATTCTAGTTTGCTTGAATGAGTTCAATGAGCATGGCCTGTAGTATCAGTCTATAGGTTACTGTTGCTACTTTGGTGGTCTGGCTTGTCGCATGCTTCAAGTCCTAAAAGAAGGTATAACCCGGGGATAAAGTGTACATTAAAGAGATTTCTCGGGACATTCTCATAGTGCAAGGTGGGTATGGTATCTCGTGTGACTGAGTCCCGGGGTGCCATCTTCTTTTGTCCATCCTATGTATCCAATAATGCCTGTGAATATAAAAGCTGAGAGGTTATTTTAAATATATAAAGATTAAAACATTAAAACATATTGTTTTGAGATGTTTCCATTGGAGTCAGTGATTTCCCACAGTATTCTTTACCTGTATTTCAGTATAAGATTCCTAAGGGGACACTATGGGTCTTTGTGGTAGAAGGCTGATTACATACCTGTTCCCTCTATACTGCTGTTTCTGTTGTTGTTGATTACTTTGTGGTATAATGTTTAGTCTGGGGTATGCGTTGTTCTTCTTTCATGTGTTTTGGGCACTACTTCTTGGTATTTGTTGACTATTACAGTGTTTGGAGTTTCTACCCTGTTAAACCATGTTATTTGATTGTTGAGTATTGGTTGTATATAATGTGTATGTTCTAGGTGCTTCAGAATAGTGCTATCATTCTGTATTTATCTTTCGTCTTCTGACTTACCTCATTTAACATAATATGATCTAGATCCATCCACGTTGCTGCAAAAGCTGTGATTGTATCATTTCTGACTGCTATGTAGTATTCCATTGTGTATAGATACCACATCTTAATGATCCATTCATCTGTTGTTGGACATCGAGGTTGGTTCCAGGACTTGGCTATTATACTGAGTGCTGCTATAAATAGTGGGGTGCACACATATTTTGGGATAAATGTCCTTCCGACTTGGGGGTAGATACCTTGGAGAGCAATTGCTGGATCAAACGGCAGCTCAATTCTTATTTCCTTGAGCATTATCCAGACTGTTCTCCATAGGGGTTGAACTAGGGGGCATTCCCACCAGCAGTGGATGAAAGTGCCTTTTGTACCGCATCCCCACCAGCAGAGACTGTTCCCATTATTTTTGATGTGAGCCACTCTCACTGATGTGAGGTGGTACCTCATTGTTGTTTTGATTTGAATTTCTCTGATGATAAGTGAAGGTGAGCATGTTTTCATGTGTTTGTTGATCATCTTTCTGTCTTCTTCAGAGAAGTGTCTATTCATTTCTTCTTCCCATTTTTTATGACTTTATTTGGTTTTGGGGGGCTCAACTTTTTGAGAGCTTTGTATATTCTGGATATCAGTCCTTTATCTGATATGTTGAGTGAAAAGATTTTTTCCCAGTCGGTTAACTGTGTTCTTGTGTTAAATAGGGTTTCTTTTGCCACGTAGAAGCTTTTTATTTTGATGTAGTCCCATTTGTTTATGTTTGATACTAAGGTTCTTCCCATTGGTGCTCCATCCTCGAAGACCTTTTTGATATATAGGTCTTCAAGTGTTCTACCTATTTTGTTCTCTATAAACTTTATAGATTCTGGTCTAATTTCGAGGTCTTTAATCCATTTTGAGTTGATTTTTGTATAAGGCATGAGGTATGAGTCTATTTTAAATTTATTACATGTGGTTTTCCAGTTGTATTAACACCATTTGTTGAAGAGACTTTCTTTGTTCCATTTCAAGTCCTTGGCTCTTTTGTCAAATATTAGTTGACTGTATATCTGGGGGTTCATGCCTGGATATTCTGTTCTAACCCACTGGTCTGTGGTCCTGTCTCTGTTCCAGTACCACGCTGTTTTGATCACTATGGCTTTATAATATAGTTTCAAGTTAGGTAAAGAGATGCCACCCAGCTTCTTGTTTTTCAATATGTGTTTGGCTATCCTGGGTCTTTTGTGATTCCAGATGAATTTTATGATTGATTGTTCTAGTTTTTAAAGAATTATGTCTGAATTTGGATCAGTATTGCATAAAATCTATATAGTAGTTTGGGTAGGATAGTCTTTTTGTCTATGTTGATTCTACCTACCCATGAGCATGGGATGTCCTTCCATTTCCTCAGTTCCTCTTCAATTTCTTTCTGGAGTGTTTTGAAGTTTCCCTGGTATAGGTCCTTCACTTCCCTTGTAAGGGTGATTCCTAAGTATTTTATATTTTTTAATACTATTTTAAATGGAGTTGTGTTTATGATCTCTCTCCTCATCTTTGTTATTTGGATAGAGAAACACTACTGTCTTTTGTGTATTGACTTTGTATCCAGTCACTTTGCTGTGTTGGTTAATTGTTTCTAGGAGCTTTACTGTAGAGTCTTTTAGGGTTTTCGATGTATATCATAATATCATCTGCAAAAAGAGATAGTTTAAGTTCTTCTTTCCCAATTTGGATTCCTTTGATTTCCGTCTCTTGTCGGATTGCTATTGCTAGAACCTCTAATATTATGTTGAATGAGAGTGGAGAGAGTGGGCAGCCTTGTCTAGTTCCTGACTTTAGTGGAAATGCTTCTAGCTTTTCACTGTTAAGGATAATGTTGGCTGTGGGCTTTTCATAGATAGCTGTAACTATCTTGAGAAAGGTTCCCTCTAACCCTATTTTGCTGAGTGTTTTCAACATGAAAGGGTGCTGGATTTTGTCAAATGCCTTCTCTGCATTGACTGATATGATCATGTGGGTTTTGACTTTCTTGTTGTTGATGTGATGTATGATGTTGATTGATTTGCATATGCTGAACCAACCTTGCATTCATGGGATGAAGCCCACTTGGTCATGATGTATGATCTTTTTGATAAAGTGTTGGCTTCGGTTTGCTAAAATTTTGTTGAGAATCTTTGCATCTATATTCATTAGTGAGATTGGTCTGTAGTTTTCTTTCTTGGTGGTGTCCTTGCCATCTTTGGGAATGAGTGTGATATTAGCCTCATAAAAGGAGTTGGGAAGGATTCCTGTTTCTTCGATGTTTTGGAAGAGCCTGTGGAAAAGTGGTAGTAAATCTTCTCAGAATGTTTGATAAAATTCTCCTGTAAATCCATCTGGACCTTGACTTTTGTTCTTAGGGAGTTTCTTAATTACATCTTCAATTTCCTCTGAAGTGCTTGGTCTCTTTAGGCTTTTTTGGTCTTCCTTATCCAGTCTCGGAAGATGGTATTTTTCCAGGAACCTGTCGATTTCTACTGAGTTATCTAGCCTAACTGAGTATAGTTGTTCATAGTATGATCTCATGATATGTTGTATTTCTTGGGGTTCTGTTGTGATTTCTCCCTTTCATTTATAATCCGACTGATTTGAATGTTTTCCCTCTTTTTTTTTTTTGGTGAGTTTTGCCAGTGATTTGTCTATCTTGATTATTTTTTCAAAAACCCAACTCCTGGACTCATTGATTTTTTGTATTGTTTTCTTAGTTTCTATGTTGTTTATTTCTGCTCTGGTTTTTATTATTTCTTGCTTTCTGGCTGTGGTTGAATTTCTTTGCTATTGCTGTTCCAGTTCCTTGAGGTGATCCTTTAAACTGTTGGTTTTGGCGTTTTCCTGTTTCTTGACATAGGCCTGTATTGCTATGCGTTCCCCCCTAATTACTGCTTTTGCTGTGTCCCACAAATTTTGACAAGTTGTCTCTTCGTTATCATTTGTCTCAAGGAATCTTTTTATTTCTTCCTTGAGTTGCTCTTTGATCCAACTGTTGTTGAGGAGCATATTGTTTAATCTCCAGGTATTAGTTTTTCTCCATTGCTTCTTCTTGCAGTCAATTTTGACCTCTGTTGCATAGTGATCTGATAGAGTGCTTCTAATGATCCTTACCGTTGTGATCTTATGTAGGTTAGATTTGTATACTAAGACAAGATCTATTCTGGAGAATGCTCCATGTGGGCTTGAGAAAAATGTGTATTCTGTTTTCTGGAGGTGGAGGGTCCTATCTAAGTCTATTAGTCCTAGATCTTCTAATTTTTTCATTTAGGACTCTTATTTATTTGCTGTTTTTCTGTTTGGCGGATATATCTAGTGGTGATAGTGGGGTATTGAGATCTCCCACTATCACCACGTTTCCCTTCATGTGTTTTTCCAGGTTTGCGAGCAGTTGCCTCACATATTTTGCTGGCTCTACATTAGGTGCATAAATATTGACCAGGGTTAGTACTTCTTGATCTAGTGTTCCCCTGATTAATAAGTAGTGACCATCCTTGTCTCTGATCACTTTCTTTAGGTTGAATGTGATTTTGTCTGATATAAGAATCGCTGTCCCTGCTCTTTTTTGTTTTCCATTGGCCTGAAAGATTGATTTCCATCCTTTTACTCTAAGTCTGTGCTTATCCTATAGTTGTAGGTGTGTTTCTTGCAGGCAGCAGAAATCTGGTTTATGTTTTCTAATCCAGTCCTCTACTATGTGTCTCTTAATGGGAGAGTTTAGTCCATTTACATTTAGGGAGATTATTGAGAGAGATGACTGTTGTGCAGTTGTGTTGTGTAGGGTGGTTTTTGTTACAATCGGGGGTTTGGATTGTGTAATTTGTCTCTGAGTAGTTCATTTAGGATCGGCTTTGTTTGAGCAAATAATGTAAGTTCGTTTTTGTTTGATAATGTTTTTATTCTGTCCTCCCAAATGAATGAGAGTTTTGCTGGGTATTGGAACCTCGGTTGGAAATTATCTTCATTCAGGCATTTAAATATGTCGTTCCACTGTCTTCTTGCTTGGATTATTTCAAATGGGAGATCTGGTTTGATTCTTATGTCCGTTCCTTTGTACTTTAGGTTTTTTTCTCCCTTATTGCTTTAAGGAGTTCTTCCTTCTCATTGTTTTTGGCCATTTGGATTACTATATGTCTTGGTGTTGGTTCATTAAGGTCTATTTTGTTAGAGACTCTCTTCACTTCCTGGATTTGCAGTGGAACTTCTTTCGAGAGGGTGGGAAAGTTTTCTCCCTGACTACTTGTTCTTCCCCTTTCCCTATTTCCTCCCCTTGTGTGATTTCTTTCATGTCTTGCAGTATGTTTTCTTTTAGTTGGTTTATTTGTACCTCCATGGATTTGTTGTACTCTCTGGCTAGTGATTCTCTCATTTCCTTCACTATAGGTTGCATTTCCTTTCTCATGATTTCTTTTAAGCCTTCCTCTGTTGGGTCTGTGCGTTTTGGTGGGCTTGAGAATTTGTTAGGATTTCTGTCCAGGTCCACAGGTGTTGAGGTCTTCCTTAGTCTACCCATATTTCTTTTCATTTATTGGTTTGGCTTGGAGTACAGTTTCTTCAGATTTCAACTCGCTTTTGAGTTGGCTGAGGTCAGTGAGGTTTGGCCCCTCTCACTTCTTCCAGTGCCAGTGCAGTCTCAATTACCCTCTCCCTCTACCTAACAGCCAGTGCAGTTCCACTCCCAGCCACAATGGATGAGAGCGCTGTTGAGCCTAGCTCCCTCAACTCCTCCCCTACCTAGGAGTCAAAGGAGTTCCCAACCCCTCAGGACGGACCCACAAGGTCCCTCCAGCACTTTGGGTCCAAGCTCCAATTCAGGGTTCAGGGAGGCAGGTTATCTTTAGTGTGCCCACAGTCTCCAGGTGGTGAAACATTATGTTGCCAGTACGTAGGTGGGGGGTGGGGTGGCGACCAGCTCAGAGTGCCGAGGTATGTGTGTACAGCAGTGCTGGGAGGGAGGGTAGAAGAGGGTGGAGCTCACCTGCTGGTTCTTGGGGGTCCTGGGCGACCACGCAGCTCAGGTGGGAGGGAGGATGGGGATGGAGTTCACTTACCGGTCCCCAAAGTCCTGGGTGACCAGGCGCAGCTCGGGCGGAGGGAGGAAGGAGATGGAGTTCATCTGCTGGTCCCCAAAGTCCTGGGCAACCATGCCACAGCTCGGGCAGGAGGGAGGAAGGGAGTGGGGGTTCACCTCTAAATTAAATTAAATTTTAAATGTAAAAGTTTTGGTCTCATGATTATATTTTTGTTGGCATTGCTTGAATATTTAGTTATGTCATTTTTTTAACACTACCACTGCACCTGAGATAACTTGGCCTCTGACCCCCATCTTTTCATATTTGTGTTTCTCCTCTTCTACTCAATTTCTTTCATTCTGCTCACTTTATTCTTGGACTAAGAGTGTTTGAGACAAATTCCATTTAAACCATTGCATTTTCTTTTTTTTTAATTTTTTAAATATATTTTATTTAAACACCTTGATTACATACATGATTGTGTTTGGGTTTCAGTCATGTAAAGAACACCACCCATCACCAGTGCAACGTTCCCATCACCATTGTCCCAAATCTCCCTCCTCCCCACCCAACCCCCGCCTGTGCTCTAGACAGGCTCTCTGTTTCCCTCATACATTCTCATTATTAGGACAGTTCAAAATGTAGTTATTTCTCTAACTGAACTCATCACTCTTTGCGGTGAGCTTCATGAGGTGAGCTGGAACTTCCAGCTCTTTTCTCTTTTGTGCCTGAAAATTATTATTGCAAGAATGTCTTTCATTTTTCTTAAAACCTATAGATGAGTGAGACCATTTTGTGTTTTTCTCTCTCTCTGACTTATTTCACTCAGCATAATAGATTGAAGCTTTATTTTCACATTACCTTATCTGATTAATAATTTATAATCCAACTAAACCCCTGAAATTCCATTTATTTTCCTGAAGGGAAATTGAATTGAACTTAGTCCTTTTCCACCTCCACCTCCATCCTATCCTCATCCCCAACCCTGCCCATTCCATGACTTTAGAGGCGAAAATAGAAAACTTTCTCTACAATAAATACCAGAAAATAACTTTTTTTAGGCTTTTGCAGTCATACCATACTGCCCCTGTCATAGTTATGCTAGAGAAACTATAAGTATTTCACACAAATGTTAGTATTAGCAATCTCATAAATTTCATGGACATTGATACTTCCAGTTTATACAATTTCATGAGTATAAAGTATTATAATCTTTATGAATTTATCCATTAAAATGTAGGACTGGAGCATTGTACAGTAAAGAGGACAGTTGCTATGCATGTGGCTAACCAGCAACACATGTGGTCCCAAAATCGCTCCAGGAGTGATCTCTGAGCACAGAAAGAGGAGTAAGCCGTGAGCACAGGTGTGTCCATAAGGCTAAAAAAAAAGGTAAGAAACATGCTTCATGTGACCCAGATTTGCAGCTGCTTTTGGTATGCATTAGGATAAGGTGGAAGCACACTCCTGTCAGAAGAACACGTTATGTACCATTTGTGTACCAGTATAAGAGAAGATTAAGTATTTAGGGGAACTGCATTCAGAGCTTGTCATTTGGGAATCATTTAGGAGGCCAGCTAAAAGGAGAAAGAGTTTGAGCCATGGCTTTGTAGGACATTTTAAGGATTTTGAATTTTGTCCTCAGAGCAGATTGATTTCACAGTGGTAGGGTGTTTGCCTTGCACACAGCCAACACAGGACGGACCCTGGTTCCGTTCCTGGAATCTCATATGGTTCCCTTTGTCTGCCAGGAGCGATTTCTGGGCGCAGAACCAGAAGTAACCTCTGAGCGCCACTGGGTGTGACCCCCCCACTCCCAAATAAAACAGCCCCCCCAAAAGAAGAAGTACTAAGGAGGGAAATTTTTTCTTTGGTCTTTTTAAAATCCCACTATCTGTGGGAATTGGTCAGATAGGTATTAATAGGAACAAAGATCACCTAGAACACCAGCCAGAAAGCTAAAAAGTGGGCTAGGAGGGTGATAATAGTATCACTAGAGCCATATCTTGGCAGCATAATTTCAGGAGAGGTTGATGAAGAAATGGGTGCTGAAATGTCATGTCTTGCAACAGTAGCAAATGCAAAACTGAGAGTTCTGGTGTTCCAACTTCAAAATCTCACCCATAGAAAAGCACAAGAAAGATAATGAAAGAATCCTGGGGAGGGTGTCTGTCAGCCCTCTCTGTGCAGTGACTCTAAGAGAGGAATTGGGGTTATGGTTTTAGGTTTGGTAGAGCTAGGGTGCTATAACAATCTAGTATCTTTTCAGGAAACTCATGTATATTTATGAAGGAGAATAGTGAGCATGTATTTTTGAAGAACATAAAATGAACATCTCCATTCATGGAAAGTGGTAAAGAAAAGTAGGTGTGTTTTTTTTTTGGGGGGGTATTAATGAGGAGAAAGGAGTTGTGGAGGGATTCATTGCCTACTCTTCACTCCCTGTACTGTTTATCAGGGTTCTGGAGTACTAAGTCTTGAATAGGTATCTGCTAAGACCATCAGAGCTCAATCAAAGCAGAAGGAAGTGATAAGGTGACTTCCTCTAGAGAGGTGATAGCACTTTCCAACCTGCAAGCACAGGTCATTTTGCTTTATCTTCCTTTTAGTCCTAGAGAGCTCTAAATTTTGCAGTGAAAAAAGAAGGGGAAAAAGTTTTTGCAAAAAGTTTTGATTATTCAATTTATTATAAAATTTGGTATCTTGTTCTCTATCAAGTGAAATTTGTCACATGCAAATGATGTTTTATCTCGTTATCTCTGAATACTGCCATGGAAGAGCTCTCTTTCCTATTCTCTTTTCTCTCTCTTCCTTTTGTAACAGCTGGGCACAGCCATATTGTACTTAGCACCATTTCACTGTGGCTTTTTTGTTTGTTTGTTAAAAACAAAACAAAACAAACAATAACAAAAAATAACAGGAACTGTAGCAATAGCACAGTAGATTGGGCATTTACCCTGCATGTGGTCAATCTGGGTTTGATTCCCAGCATCCAGTATAGTCCCCAAAGCCATCGAGGATTGATTTCTGAGCTCAGATTCAGGAGTAACACTTGAGCACTGCTGAGTGTGGCCCCCAAACCAAACCAAAACAAAACAAAAACAAAAAGAAAAAAAAAAGAAACACGCCCAGAAACAGGAAGCTCCTTCTGAAAATTATTAAAGGGTGAGGCTTTTCTGATATCTAGCTGCAAAAATGGCCTTGCAACTGTAACTACATTTCTCAGTATTGGAAGCTTGCTTATCTGCTTGTGCATATCGACTCAAGAAAGATGTATTCCATTCTTTAAAAAATTTGGAAAAACTAGAATCAAAGCTGAAATTGAACCCATCCCACACCCAGGGTGTAAAGTGCAATCACCATGTGGGTAATAAAGAATTCCTGACTTAATCTTTGCCAAGTGCTTCCATCTTTATCA
Source organism: Crocidura indochinensis (assembly GCA_004027635.1). Taxonomy (NCBI): domain Eukaryota; kingdom Metazoa; phylum Chordata; class Mammalia; order Eulipotyphla; family Soricidae; genus Crocidura; species Crocidura indochinensis. The sequence goes on from PVKC010001965.1 coordinate 9,295, forward strand.
ACCTAGAACATAAATAACACCTTTCTCTCTCTTTCTCTCTCTTTCACAAACAATTCTTTCCATCCAGTGTCTGTTCTAATAAATGAGAAGAGTGCTTTATAGGTTAGAGATACTAATTTTCATTTCCTGAGGAAATGTATTTCATCATTGAATGAAATAACCTCCTTTTCAAATGCTAAAATGCCAAAGATGAAGCCATGGTAATAGTTTTATGTTACTTTTGTGATTATTATTTAAAAAACTGGCCTTTAAGTTTTGAGCTACCTTTCTAAAAAGAGCACAAAAGTAATATAAAACTATTACCATGACTTCATCTTTGGCCAAATGAAGACTGGAATATTCTTTTCTGCCTTTGAAGTAAGGAGTGATTCATCTGTCTGGGTCCTTAAAGTTATAATCTATTTCTGATACTGGCATGCTTCTGCAGGACAGAGCACCGCATTCCTTGTGGGGGGGGGGGAAGGTGTCAAAAGGCCATGATCCTTTAACTCTGGTAGGACAGAGAGAAGAAGGAAACTAAGTCTCTTGCTTGAGGATGAGGAAGGGCAAAGGGTGATGGTGATTCTACTTAGCTTTCTGGAACTTCTGTGACTCTGGGTGTTCCAAACTATTGCTGGGGTTTAGGTGTAAAAGGGTGGTAGGTATAGGGATGGTGGTAAGAGATGCCGGTAGAAGGAGGAAACTACAGAAATATCTTGTTTGGGTGGGACCTATAGTGGTGACTGTTCAGTGAATCTTTCTTTCATCTGCTATGTCATCTTGTAAGGCAATACAGACCCCCAAATTTAGAATGAAGTCAAAACTCCTGGCTGGAGGCCAAAATTAGAGTCACCTGAACCTAAGTTGGATATGATTTAGGTCACAAGTTGTCAGGATATCCTAAGTGCCATATTTTGCTTATTCTGGGTGTGTTCAGAAATAGTTTAAAGGGAATAATTTAGAGACTTAGAATTGATATTGCGAGGCAGCCCATACACACCAGAAAAGCAATAAAGATTTAACCTCAATGCGACACTTCCCAGATGGACTGTAAACAAAGAAAAGGAAAAACACTCTAGGTGTGTATTTGCCCTGAGTAAAGGGACTCTCCCACAGACTGATAGTCCTCAAAAGCATGAGGATAGGGAAGGCAACCTCATAAATGCGATAAGTATCAAAAGCTCATCAGGATGTCTTGGGTACTCTAACCACATTTTCCATTCCTGTATCCCTCCCCATTGCATCAATGAGGTGGGAATGTGGCCTTGTCTCCTCCAGACTTTGTGTTCAAAAAGTATATAATGTGTGCTTTGCTAATAATAGACTGCTAAGGGCTCTCAGTGTCTGTTTGGCCTGGGGGTTTTCAGTGCTGAGCTCAAATAAACTATTTTCTTTAATATTTCTCTAATATTTTCATGTCTCTTTGATTCTGGACTAACAATCAAATGACCTTTCATAGTTTTGTTCATTTATCTTTTTCTTCCCTTTATACTGGAAGGTCTGTGGAACTCTGATAAGTGTCTCATACATTTCTTATTCCACTAATTATGATAGAACATGCTAAAAGTTCACTGGTCTTGAGGCCGGACGGTGGTGCTGGAGGTAAGGTGCCTGCGCTAACCTAGGACGGACCGCGGTTCGATCCCCCGGTTCCCCATATGGTCCCCCGTGCCTGCCAGGAGCGACTTCTGAGCAAATAGCCAGGAGTAACCCCTGAGCTTCACCAGGTGTGGCCCAAAAACCAAAAAAAAAAAAAAAAAAAAAGTTCACTGGTCAAATTAGGCTCTCTTAACTTCTCATTTTATACATCCAAGCTGTGCAAAGCAGACTCATGTCTCAAAGAAATGAAAATTTTAAATCTGACACCACAAAGAAGCGATAATTTATAATGTGGAACACTGGTGGACTTCAGTAAACAGTAGGCGAGAGTAGAAGCTAGAGAGATAGGATGCTGGGCAGGGACTTGCTTTGCATGCAGTTTACTCCAGAGTTCTTTATGTCCCCTGAGCACTGACAGGTATAATCCCTGAGTACAGAGGCAAGAGTAGCATGTGACCATTGCTTGATATGGCCACCAAACAAAACCCAAAATAATTGGAGTTGTATTGAGTCTCTTTTTTCATTATGTAAATTTTGTTGTCTGCTTAATTTTTCTCAGTTTCATTTGATCAGATTTAGGTTACTGGCCAAAGAATTAGTACAGGAGGTAAGACACTTAATTTTTATTCTCCTGATACTGGTCTGATTCTTGGCACCACAGATGTATCCTTGCGCAGTGTCAACAATCACTCTTGAACACCACTGGGCTGGGAGAAAAAAGATGTGTGCTTTTTGGACTTAGGTTACATGTTTTTATTATTGCATATAGGACATTATAGATATTGAGGGAATTTGTTTCTGATACAAGTTTTATTTATTTTCGGTAGGCTTCATATTTGTATAATTATGGATAGTGAGGCTGATGTAATTGAAATTTTATTGTTTAGCTTACAACATGTCAGCTGAGATTCTCTTTCTTCCTTAACATTTAATGAAAATTGTGCCAGGACATGGGTTAAGTTTTGGGTGCAACTACAAAAAAAGTGATGTTTACTAGTGGAAAGCTAAAAGTAAATAATAACTAGTTGGTATAGCTTCATAGTGTGGGAATCTGGTGAGAACCATGCCCTGAACCTCAATGAAGCCTTTGCCTGCCCAATTTGTGAGTATGGATAGAAACAATTTGAAGATTGTGTATGAATTAATAGACTCTGTACTTATTTTTATTCAAATTTATAGAATGGAGATGCCTGCCCAGAGGTTTATTTCAAACAGAACATCTCAGCAACCTGCTTCTCGTTCTGATTACACCTGGGAATATGAATATTATGAGATTGGACCAGTTTCCTTTGAAGGACTAAAAGCTCATAAATGTAAGTCTTATATATCGCCATAGTGTAAACATAAGCAGCCTTTTAAAGTCTAGTGATTATTTCTCCTGAATATCATTTTTATTTTTGCAGAATTTTGTTTTCTGACTTTAGAAAATATCCCTCTGAACATAGGAGCATGAGCAGAGTTACTATTACAGGAGTGACTTGGTGATTCCAAGTCACAAAGAACTTGAGAGATTCCCTAAGGTGCAGGAATCAATGTCATTCTCAAATGGAGATTTCTTTTTCCTTCGTGACTTTTGGCCTATACCATGCTACTAACAACTCACTCTGACTCTGTGTTCAGGGGACCACGGTGATGCTGGGGATCAAACAGGGAGCTTACTACTTTGAAGCAAAGTTGTCCCTGCACTATCACTCTGGACCTGAATAAAAAAATGCATTCACAATTCTGAATCTCCCAAGATTGAACTTTTGAATGATACATTGCCCTTTCAGCCTTGAAGTTTTCTATATTTTATAAAGACAATCCCTATTCTGCTCTAGCATGAACAGCCTCTCATATTATTGCCATGATAAATGATCGAGCAGAGAACATGGAGATGCAATTCTGTGGAAAGCATTTCTATTTATAACTAGATGATTCACTGGCATGAAGCATCTTGGTTGTTAAAAGTAGAGTTAACATAGAAGCAGGGCTTCTATAGTTATTACATATTCCATAAGTGTTTGGTTGTTTCAGAATGAATAGCACTGAGCTAAGAAAATTATGTACTAGACTGATCAAGATTAATGGGAGAGATAAGAATTAGAGAATAAATAAAAGAAATACTTTGCCATTCCAGTATTTCCTGACTGTTGTTGATTCACTTAATGTGTGATTTCTGATTTCTCATATGTACTTACTCTTTTTCAAGAAGTGCTTTTTATTTTTTCCTTTACTTAAATATAATTATAAAATGTTAGTATCTTTGAAATGTCTGATATTATTCTTTGCTTATGCATATAATATGAAAGACTTCTTTCAAGGAATTTAATAGATTTACACATCCATTTACTTTTGGGGGTAATATTTAAGCTGTGCTTTGTTGAAAATTTCGTTTATTCAATCGAGTTTGAGTAACTATACTTATTTAGGCATTCCATTCTCAGTCTATTTTCATCTAATTAGTTGAAAGTTTAGATCCTTACACTAAGTTTTTATTATTCCCCTCTTCCCCACCTTATTGTTTTCCTGAGTTTGACTTTTTGGGTAGATTTTTATATTAATTTTATGCAATACTAGTTTTACTCTGCTAGGCTTATTGCACTTGAATTTATGCAAACACATACATGAGTTTGGGGGCTGGAGGGATAGTTCAATGGCTAGGGCAGTTGTCTTGGATGCAGCTGACATCTTTGCATCCAGGTATCCCATATAGTTTCCTAAGCACCATCAGAAATAATTCCTGAGTACAATGACAGGAGTAAGCCCTGAGTATTGAATAATTTGGTTGTGACACCAAAGAACCAACAAGTAAATAAATAACTTTATTTTAAGAAATAATAGGGCTAATCCTGAGAGATAGTACAGCAGCAGGGCGTTTGCCTTGCACACAGCCAATCCAGCACAATGTGGTTCAAATTCCAGCATCCCATATGGTCCCTGAGCTAGCCAGAAGTGATTTCTGAGCCCAGAGCCAGGAGTAACCCCTGAACGCTGCCAGGTGTGAACCAAAAACCAAAAAAAAATATGACAGGGTTACTTTTTTGAAGGCTGAATTATATTCTTTATAAATATAAATATATATGCACATAATACATATCAATATCTTTACATTCAAAAGGGCCTGAAGTAACTATTACCAAAATCTCTAGATTGTCTTCTGGGAGAGAGGGTGGATTAAAGAATAAATAGAGGACCCCCACCAATAAAGTCTTCTCTAAGGGTGCTGGCATTCTAGTAATTAGTAATTAAGGGTTCCAAATAATCTTTTCAGTCCCTCTTCTCAGACTATCTTTCTGATTTCAATTTTTGGAAATTTTCCAACACTTTTTCTAGCTTTCATTTTGCTATTGCCATTTAAATGGTAGTCTTTATCTCCTTTAAGATTAATGTTTTTATTCTTTATTTCTTTAAAACATTTTCTATAATATTGTTTTTTTTCTGCAGCATATAAGTTATTTTTATTCATTGGGCTTGGTGATTTTTTTACCAATTCTAGGTTATCTTCAGACATTAAAAATTTTTATGCTGTTTGTTCTCTTTATCCATGGTTTTTTGGTTCAAAATTTAGAAACAATCGACATATGACATTATTGCATCATATGTTGTGATTCATAAATGATTCATGATTTGTATACCAGTATAATGCAAATGGTTATCACAGTAATTCAATCTAACTTAATTCATTATTATATATATAGTTATAAACAATTAATTTTTGGTAAGTACCCTGTTAGCAATGTTCAACTATATATTATGCACTGTTAACTATAGACATGATGTTGTTATTTTGTACACACTTATTTTTTTAAACTTGTATTAAGGCCCTATGATTACAAAAGTTCATGATAAAGTTTCATGCACACAATATTCTAACACCATTCTCACCACCAGAGTCAATTTTCTTCCATCAATGACACTTGTTCCCTCCCAACACCCAGCTTGCCTCCTTGATAAGCACAGTTTTAATTTTAGTTATTTTAGTTTGGATCTCATGCTTAGAGTGCAGTTGACTGTATGATTTGAATAATACTTATTTGCATCTACTCCACCTATTTTCCCAAGGCTTTTACATCTCATATAGTTCTTCTTACTTTTCCTTCTTGATTTTTCTCCTTCCTTGGTCTTCTCATTTCTTTCATCTATCTCTCCAGGGATGCTTCCATTTTTTTTTACCACCCCCCATTCTGAACCTAGGCCTCTTTGTAAAATGGTATCCCTGTTGAGAACCTAGGGTCTCACATGATCCCCTCTTTTTATGGACCTGAGTCAAATCATTGCTACCTTTCACTGGCATTCCACTATGTCCAGATACATTAGCAGCTTTTGGTCCCCTCTCTCCTTTCAGGACATCAAACTCCACAGTCTCCCCATTGCCAATGCTAAACAGAAACTTCCTGGGACTGTTTCTCTTAATAGCTGTCCAGTGAACAAAGACATGTTCTTTGGTGTCATTTCTGTTGATAAATCCATAAGCATTCCGAACACTGAACCAATTAACAGTGCCCAGGACTTGGGTTGCCAGCACCAGTTTGTCTACCTGACTCATGCTTGGGGAATGGAGGTATCTTTGGTTGAGCCATTTTTAGACTCTGAGTCTGCAGAGAGGTAGCTGGCTTATCATTATTGGGAGATGGGGGTCTTTCTGGTTTAGTGCCAGTAGGAAATGATAAATTATCAATTCTGGGAAGGCCAGAGAACTTGTCACCACTGGGAAGGCACTCTTCCCCTCTTGTGGCATGTGTGAAAGAAAATCTTTAGGGAGCGTGGCACAAACAGTCCAGAGTAAGAAATGCAGAGAGATGGACCAGAGTAACATGAAGCCATTCAGAACAGGAGCCATGTTGCAGTGAAAGGCACAGCACATTCACTCCAGCTTGAGAGAGCTGTTGTGGTAATAATCCACCAAATGGTCAAGTCACAATTAGTGCTCACCATCTCTGAAGTCTTCCTCTTGGATCCTGCTCCAGGAGGCCGTCATGGTGATTATGCACCAAAGAGTCAAGTCACTCACAGTCTTTGAAATCTTCTCTGTTCGAGTGCCAATTGTAAAATACATCCATGTGCCTTATTTCCACCACTGGATGAAAAAATTCTGAATCAGGCTCACAATGGAATAGTCCAAACAGGCTGAGGGTAAAATGTAACAATCTCTGTGTTTGTAAACAAATATACAAAGGAACCAGGGATGATTTTTGTTTGAGGTAAAATAAGGTATAACCTAACAATTTTCCACTAGCCTTCTGACCAGTCAGAGTCTCAAACCCTGATTCTCACCCTATGATGGCCCCACTTGCCAGGTATCCTCTCTGGCTGGCACCTTCTTGAGGTGGGAGAGGTGAACCTATGGTTTAATCCAGTAACTTGGCAGGGATGGAGGTGGTCAGGATTACTGTGTAGGACCCCTGGTTCCACTGCAGTTCTAGAGTGCCAACGTGATGTTGTTTTAGCAGAACTGCATTACCCTGCTGTAATTCATCTTCAGTGTCAAGTTGAGCACTGTCTCAGCTTCAGGCTCCCCCTCGTGGGCAGTTCTGATGTTCTAATGCAAAACTCAATAGAAATCTTTAGGAGTTCTTTAGGAGTTCTAGCAGTCTCCATTTTAGCAAGAAAAGCCTTTACCCAGTCTAAAAACGTGACCACCATTACCAATAAATATCTATAACCATACATCCCTGGTCCTAATTCTGTAAAGTTAACCTCCCCAAACTTTCCTGGTCCCCCCCACCCCCCCACCCCCCGCCCACAAGTACTTTCCTGATCTGACCTTCTGCCTGCATTCCATTTCTTACATACAGGGCATTTAGTGATCTCCCTTTCCACAAGCTTTCTTACCTTCTCTGACATACTGTCCCCTAGGGATTTCCTTCATCTTTCTACACACTAGGTAGGTGAAGCTGTGCACCAAAATGATTGGCAGTTCCCCCAGCCTTCATGGCAAAATGATTCTTCCCTTTTCATCCCTTCCCCAACCATCCTCCCCCAACTTTCCCTTCTTGTCAATACAGTACTCATTTGCCATGGTATGGTCATGTTTCTTTCAGTAACAGAGGAGGGGGCAAGGCAAGGAGGGCCTTGGGGTCTTGGGCAGCTGTTAAAACAGCTATATTGGTGCACCGGTTTCTAGCTGAGACTGGGTCTTCTCCTTTCTGATATACTGGGCAGAGAACCACCACCACAGATTTAGACTCCTACATGGCCTGAAGATGATCTAAAATCTCCTGCCTATTTAGAATCTCTTTTCCTTCAGCAGTCAAAACCCCCTTTCCTTATAAATACCCCGTGGAAACGAATGGTGACAAATGCATACTGGCTATCAGTATAGATGTTGGTTCTCTTTCCTCTTCCCAGGCATAAGGCCTGCCTCCCGGGTGGAAGTGACTTTGGTAGGGCTTCTTTCCAGACGATGTTGTTTTCTCCAACCATTGCTGCCCCAGTGAACCTCTCACTATTCTCCAAATAGCTGCTTCCACCAGTGAAGTAAGTGACTTCAGGTCATTTCTCAGCCCAGTCAGGTGATCCAGTATCTCTTCACAGTTGGGAATGTACTCCTCCAATCTGTTGGGGAGCGATGTTTTGGGGTTCAGCACGGTTGGGAGTGCTATGGTGATGCAGGGCTCATTAAATAGTAGAGACCCAGTGATTTTGGCACTGATGATCCATCCTCTTCAGTAGGGTTCTCAGGACTCCCTCTGTTGCATGACTAGGTGTGCACCACCCACTGCCCCAGTGTGAGTTTTCTCATATCTTGGGACTGTACTGCTGAGGCTGCTATTATGTGTATGTATGGTGGGAACCCAGTGGCAACTGGATCTAGTTTTTATGTGTAGTTATGCTACCAGTCATTGCCAGGATCCCAGTTTTTGGGTTAGGACCTATTTCACAAGCCCCAATTTCTCATCCACATACAGTTGGAAGGACCTTGTACTGGGGACTTTAAACAGGCTGCCTACAGGCTCCTAAAAGTTTGTTCCTGCTCTGGGGTTCCCGGGCGAAAGCTGTTCCTTTCATCAAGTTATATAGGGACTGAACCAATTCTGCAAAACAGGGAATCCAGTGTCTGCAATACTCCACTGAACCTGAGAATTCTCTCACCTGTCTGGAGGATGTGGATATGGGGTTACTGTGTGATGACAGCTTTTTGGGAAGAAGATAGAGTTTGTACTCCTCCATTGAGGTCATAGTCTAGGTAGGTAGCCTTCTCCTGGCAGACCTGAACCTTTTCCCCTGACACCTTATAACTCTGGTCCTGTAAGGTCTGCAGGAAGGCTCATGTCCTCTTCAGACAGCTCTAGCTTTCAGCTGCTGTTAGTAAATTATTGACATGAAGGAGGAGGGGTACATAAGAATGTCCCTTCTAGAATTCCCAAGGTCCTTATGGAGGGCTTCCCCAAATATTATGGGGAAGTTTGTGAATCCCTGTGGCAACTATGTCCAGGCTAGCTGTCCACTATAGCCCCTGTCAGGATCCACCCACTCAATAACAAAGAGGGTCTGGGAGCACTTAGCCAGTAGGACACAGAAGAATATATCTTTTAAGTCCAGAATGGTTCTTTTCGTACCCAACAGAGAAAGCAAGGTTTAGGGGTTAGAGACACTGGATTGGTCTTCTTGTTGATCTCCCACAGATCCTGCTGCACTGGTTGGTATTGCCCCATTTCTGCCTTTTTGATGGGTAGCAGGGGGGTTTCCAGGGTAATTGGCTTGGGACCAAGATGTTTGTCTCCCAGAGGTGGTTAATGTGTTCCCTTATTTCTTTCTTCACCTCCAACAGGATGAGAGGTAGGTAGCGTATCTGGATGGGGGATGTGGAGGGCTTGCATTCACCACCACTGTGGGCTGGTCTTCCAGCCCCAGTGGCTGTCCCCTCAGTCCAGACCTCAGGTAGCTCCCTCTGTAGGATCGCAAGGAGGGCACTCACATATAATTGGGGTGATAAATCAAACATTAAATGTTCAACTACCACTGCCAGGAGCACCTTGGCTGCTGGCATCTCTCCAAAGGTCACTTTTACACCAGTTTCTGAGAACTGGATCCTATCCTACAGTTTGTGTAGAAGTCTCTCCCTAATTAATTGTAGAGGAGGGGCACTGGGAGCTTGATGCATGATGAGTTACCTGACCTATTGCAAGGTTCAGGGCCTGGTGGATGGTCCATTCATGTAGCTCAGTTCCATTAGCTCCTTGGACTCAAACCCCTATTTTAAAGTTTTCTCCATAATTTCCTTATGAAGTTCCAGAGGCAGCCTGACCTACAAAGGCTACATTCACTGCCCGCTGATTCTCTGGGACTGTGAGTCTGTGGGTCTGTTCATCCTATAGATCTCTAGAAATCTCTCCAGAAACACTGCCAGAGACTCTTCATTTCCCTATAAAACCATCATAATTTTAGACAGATTAATGGGCCTCTAGGCAGCAGGTCAGAGACATCCCAAGAAACAGTGGTGGTAGAGAGGTAAATGTCCCCTACCTTCATCAGCATTGTGGGCCCAAGGGGTGCTGGGAATCAAACCAGGTCCCTTCCAGATTGTCCACAGATGAGGCAAATGCCTACCACTGAACTATATGTTTGGTCCCTATTTGAAACTTCTTATAAGTTCTCTTATGGAACATGAATCATCTTGTTTTGCCTCATATTTCTATGTCTTCCTACAAACTGAGAAAAAAACAAAAGTGGATGGAATCCAGGGGCCAGGTGGTCTCAGGAGCATTGAGTGGAAATAAAAAAAATCATCAAACCTAAATACCTAAACCAAAATCAATGACAATGGAATCAAGAGTCCCAAACTACAACACGCTATATACAAAAAGGACCTGTTATACTAGCAGTCCAGACACTAAGGGTGGAGGTATGGGATGCATGCTAGGAAATATGATGGAGGGAGGTCAACGCTGGTGGTGGGAATGGCCCTAGTTCACTTTCACTATGTGTCTTAAATATAACTGTAAAAGACTTGTAAATTATATTGGTCTCAAAAATTTGTCCTCAAAAAGTTATGTTTTCCAACTTCAATGGTATCTTATGGTAAGAATTGGTCTACATTCTGCCACAGGCAGAATGTAGTAAATGTGAGTAAATAGAAACCAAGTTATTAAGGTTTCTGCTATTGAAGAAAAAAACCCAAAAGTGACAGATATTTCATTCTCTCTCATTCCCTCCATTTTGACATTCCCAGTTGACTCATGGGTTGATGTTATTTTCGTTAGATGAAAATAAAATTCTAATTTTACATACTAAAAACTTAGGTTCCTTCAGTGTTTAAGTTTTAAGCTATGTGAAATACTAACCCTAGTATTAACTCTTTTTCAGATTCCATTGTGATTGGATTTTGGGTTGGTCTTGCAGTCTTTGTGATTTTCATGTTCTTTGTGCTGACCTTACTAACCAAGACAGGAGCCCCTCATCAAGAGTAAGTTTGGGCTATTTCTCAATGTCTGTTCAGTTCCCTGGGGGTTGAAGAAGCAGAAATTGTAGAGTATAAAAGAATGTGGTTGCTTTTAGTGATGGGAGAAAGAGGTAGGATATAAATTTGCTGCCTGTAGAATTAAGGGATCTACCTTTCTCCTGAAATTTTGCTTCTTGTTCTGGACCCTCTTTACTAGTGGACCTTAGTAAAATTGATCCTTTCATTAGTTATAATTATGTTGATCCAAATCTTATGTTTATAGTGAAATATTTCTAAATTAAAGTACATATTCTACTTCAAAAGTAATTCAAGCACATTAAAAAAGCAATAAAGTAGGAGGAAGACTAGAATTATTTATTTATTTATTTATTTATTTACTTGTAATACCGAATCTCCTTCAAGAATGATCCTTGAGTGCAGCGGCAACAAAAGTATTGAAGTAATATTGTAATATGTTTTTGTTCATGGATTCAGGATTATGGTGCTTGCAACTAAGCCCACTGTGTTCGCAGTGCAGAACAGAGGACACAGAGAAAAGGACAGATGGTATCTATCCTACTAGAAACAAAACCCACTATTATATTTAAAATGCAGGGTCCAAACATAAATAATCTAGTAAGCAGAGGGGGCCAATAACAGCAGTCCTGAGGCTAGTCAGCCAGGTTAACCAATTAAAAATAGATTTATACCAAGTCATTATATTCTTCCTCTGTTCTTCCTTTTCTTGAAGTCTTTTTCTTGTTTTGTTTTTGTTTTGGGGTCACACCTGGCATCACTCAAGGCTTACTCCTGGCTCTGCACTCAGAAATCACTCCTGGTAGGCTCAGGGGACCATATGGGATGCAGGGGATTAAACCAGGGTTTGTCCTGGATCAGCAGTGTGCAAGGCAAATGTCCTACCACTGTGCTATCTCTCTGATCCCTTGAAGTTTTTTTCTAAACTGAGTTAAACTATTCCTGACCACACCAGAATTATTAGCATGAAACAGCAGTTTTTCCCCTCATGCAGTGCACAAACCTTCCTGTTGTAAGAGCACTAAGTCCAGCCCCCTTCTGTTTGGGGGCACCACTTCTGGCCAAGGAATCTAGCTGTTTGGAGATCTTGAGTTGTTTCACCTAGACATCCTCAAAGGACATCCTCAATCAGCTGTAAATGAACCGAGGTCCCTACTCCTATTATTTTGGAGCCTAGTCCTATAGTTGTCTATAGCTCCAGTAATAATAACAGAATCATGGTCCTCTTCCCATTCATCTCCCCAGATATTCTCCCAATCAAGGGGACAGCAAACTTTGGTTTTCAGGGAGATCATTAACAAATTGTTGATAATGTAAGGCACAAATCCTAGCTGTAGAAAAGAAGTTCATGTAATTTTTATCCTTAATTTTACTTATAAGGTGTATGATGTTGATTGATTGGTTTGTGGTAGATGGCCTTGACTATATTGAGAAAAGTTTCCTTCCATTCTCATCTTGATGAGAGTTTTTTTGTTTTTGTTTTTGTTTTTTTAATCAAGAATGGGTTTTAGGGGCCCGGGAGATAGCATGGAGGTAAGGCATTTGCCCGGTGCCCCATATGGTCCCCCGTGCCTGCCAGGAGAAATTTCTGAGCACGGAGCCAGGAGTAACTCCTGAGCACTGCCGGGTGTGACCCCCCCCCCCCAAAAAAAAAGAATGGGTTTTAGACCTTATCAAATGCTTTCTCTGCATCTATTGATATGATCATGTGGCTTTTATTTTTCCTTTTGTTGATATGATGTATTATACTCATTGATTTATGTATGTTCAATCATCCTTGCATTCCTGTAATGAAACCTACTTGGTCATGGTTTATGACGTTCTTGATGAAGCAATTGGATCCTATTTACTAAAATTTTGTTGAGAATCTTTGCATCTGTGTTCATCAGCGATATTGTTCTGTAGTTTTATTTTTCTGCAGCATATCTCTCTGATTTTGGTATTATGGTGATGTTAACTTCATAAAAACTATTTGGAAGTGTTCCTGATTTTTCATTTTCATGAAAGATCCTGAAAAGAATTGGTAGTAGTTCCTCTTGAAATGTCTGAAAGGATTCTTTAGTGGATCCATTCGGACCTGGTCTTTTGTTTCAGGGAAGACTTTTGATTACTCTTTTAATTTCCTCAGTAGTACAGGTCTAGTTATATATGCTAGTTCATTGTGGTTTAACTGTGGAAGATTATGAGTCCAAGAATTTATTCCTTTCTTTTAGGTTCTCATGTTTCTTGGCATAGAGTTTTTCAAAGTACTCTCTGATCTTTTTGAATCTCTGCAGTACCTGTAGTGATCTACTTTTTCATTTCTAATCCTGTTTGTTAAGTTTCTCTCTCTGTTTCTTTGTGATCTTTTCTAGTGGTTTATCAATCTTGTTTATTTTTTACAAAGAACAAACTTTTGCTTTTATTGATCTTTTGAATTTTTTTACTCTTTGATTTCTGATCTAAGCTTTATATTTCCTTCTGCCTACCAGCTATTTTAGTTTCTCATTTAGGGGTCTAGGTCTTTGCTAATGTTCTGTGCATCTACTCAGTGATGATAATGACAAGTTGAAATCTCCCACTACTATCACATTTCCATCTATATATTTTTCTACGTTTGTTACATACTTTGCTGACCTTATGTTTGGTATGTATATCTTTATCAGAGTTTGTGCTTCTTGGCTTGTTTTTACCCTGATCATTAAGTAGTGTTTAGTTTCTTCACTTCCATTTGTAGGGATTCTATCTTCTGAAAGAGTACTTTGAATTGCTCATCTTGAGATTGTTTAATTTTAAAGGCTAGCAACTCCTAGATTTCTGTTGCTAAAACATTAAGTGTTGATTTTAGGTCCTCATCTACAGTTCTCAGGTCTTTTGATGGGCTTGAGAATTTGCCAGGGTTTCTCTCCATATCCCTTATTGCAGTTGTCTTCCTTATATACCCGTTGTTCTTTGCAGTTAGTGGGTTGAAATGATAGAGTTTTAGGTTGTTTATTAAAGTGATCTGTTCATTTGATTGTATAAAAGTGGGTAGATGTATATCTTCTTTAAAGATTATTTTCCTAGACATGTGAGGTTATCTAAGATTGATAAGAAATATTAACAACTAATTCATTCGTTTGTTTGACTTCATTTAGAATTGCATATTTTCTAAGAGAAAGAAGTGCTAGATCCAAACTGCCTGGAAATATCTCATATAAATTAAAATGTCTTTGTGCAGACGCATAGTTTGGAAAAATGAAGGTTGATATGATGGACCAGAGTCCTTCTTTCAGAACATGCACCTGTGATGGGGCTGAAACAGAATGCAATTAAGGACTGGTGGCATATTGAAGAGCAGCTTGGGTGAAGACTTTGAAGCTGGCACTGGCTGCCCTGGGATTCTTGGTGATATGAGGGACCAGAGAGTCCCTCTCTTGGAAGACGCACCTGAGATTAGGCAAAAGACAGAATGCAGTTCAGGACCAGTGGTGGGTTATAGACGCAGCTAAGGAGGAGACTTTGAAGGTGGCACTGACTGCTCTGAAATTCCTGCTTGATATGAGGGACCAGAGAGTCCCTCTCTCGACAGATGCATCTGAAATGGGGTAGAATGCAGAATACAGAATGCAGTTCAGGACCAGTGGTGGAATGCCAATTACTCTTCTTAAAAGATGCTATGGCCAAGAAGTATATTTAAAGGGAATTATTTGTTATTGTGTGTGAGAATAAAACTTCTTACTCAGATCTATAACAGAAAATAAAAATGAGAGCACCATTACCTTTGCTTTCTCAACTAAGAAGCCATTTACTCTATAAAATTTATTAAAGAATTACAGCTGCATCGTATCATACATCTGTCAAAAGAGTATGAGAAAATGTTGGGAAAATCTTGGATTACATTTTTGAGTTTAAAAAAAATTATTAAACCTGAACATAATATACACTAAATATCCTCCTCCTGTTGTCTTTATTCAAAGATCTATTTGCCCAGATGAAGATATACTGCAATTAGTAGTACAAAACTGCATTTGATTGTACAAATATAGAAATGAAATTTTACTTTGGATTTAATTTTATCTGACAAGCATTAACTAAAAGGATAGGAACAGTGAAACTAAATGCAAATAGCAAAATATGTCAGGGCTCAAAGTGTATGTGGTGTTTGATGCCAAGGATCAAATCCGAGGATCTTATATATGCAAGACATGTGCTCTATTACTTGAAACCCACCCCTGATTCCTGCATGAAAATTTAAAAAGTTCACTGGAAGTGACTGCTAGAAACACTATTTGCCCTCAAGCTGGTAAGCCCTTTTACATGAGATGGAACACTTAAATATAATGATCCACATGTTATGTACACTTATATTCATAGTAAAATGCATCACAAAATTGACAAAATAAACAACTCAGGGAATTACATGTTGTTTTCTTTCTATAAAAATGGCAGGAGGGAATCTGTTTTCCAGACTTGGTTGTCCTTTGGCTGTAAGTAATTTCTCATAAACATAGATGTCTGCGTACTCTCTCATTGAGTAATTCTACTCAAGGTCAATAATAAAAACATTTCTACAAAGATTTTTTTTTTTGAGAATGTTCAGCAAAGTTTTACTTACAATTGACCGAAAGTAGGAAAAACTTAAATGTTCTTCAACAGGACAAGGAATGCAAAAGAATATTACTGAGCAAGAGAAAGGAAAAACTATTTGCATACAATTTGGCCGAATTTAAAAAAATGTTATGCTGAGAAAATAATGTAAGCACAACAGACAGGCTACATATGGTAGGATTCATTTGGGTAAATTTTAAGGACAGGTTAACATAATCTGTGCTAATAAATTAATCAAGAAAGTTTTCCTATAGCAAATAAAAATTGACTAGTCAAGAATACACTAAAAAACAAAAAGAATACACTAATCTAACTAATGAAGATAGAACTGTGTTACCTAATGACATAGAAATTTGATAACAGGGAAATTTCTAGAATGGAGATATTTTATGTCTTGATTAAAATGATAGTCTCATGCATATGCATAACACATATTGATGTTTAAGATCTGTGCTGAATTTCAGTATGTAAATTTTATCTGATGATAGAATTATTAGAAACTAAATTGAAGCAGATGATATGTAGAACCATAGTTTTTCATACAAAGCATCTTCCTATTAAAATAAAGCCACCCCCCCTAAAAACATTCTTTACTTAAGCATTAGGAGGGATCGTTGGGGAGTCTATAAAAATACAGATCATATGCTATGCCTTTGGTGATTCTGAAAGCTGCATATTTTAGGAAGCACTTAAAGTGATTCTAATGCAGATAATCCAAGACTACATCTCAGAAACTGTTGTGTTTGATGGAGAATATCATGGGCTGATAATGGGTCCTTAGTTTGGGCACTTGGCTTGTTTTTGGGTACATGTTCAGAACCCATTATCTTTGAGTTGTTATTTGCCTGCTCTGATTAGGATCTTGCACTCAACAACTGCTCAGTGGAAATATGCTAGCCTTTCTTACTATTATCTTTAGGATTTAAGTTTTCTTTTCTTTATAGCAATGCAGACTCTTCTGAGAAGAAGTTCCAGATGAACAACTTTGTGTCAGACTTTGGAAAACAGCGGGAGACAGATAAGGTATTTTTTCGTCATGGTACTGAGGAGTCGAGGTTTCTCTTTCACTGTTATATCAATGAAGTGGAACACATGGATAGGGCAAAGACTGGCCAACAGACCACAGCCCTTGACACAGATGTGCAACTTCAGGAAACCATCAGAAGCAGCAGAAGATCAGAAGAGGAACTGAACAGGTTTATGAAGTTTGATATCCCCAACTTCGTGAACACGGATTCAAATTCTTTTGGGGAAGATGATCTTTTGATTTCAGAACCACCAATTGTTTTAGAAGATAAACCAGTTGTCCAGACTTCACACAAAGATCTGGTTTAATAAATAGGATCTCTAAAGAATATTCCTGAAGGTGTGGCTTTGAATAGCAAGGAAACTCTGTTTTCTAAAATTGAATGTGCCCATGTGCTTATGTGAGTCATTAAGACTGACAGATCGGAAATTAACCAGCCCCTCCTATCTACCAAATTGCTGATTAAGTTGAATTTGACTTTGAACACATTTGGGGCTTTTTAAAGATTAATGTGCTTACACTGTCTCATTGTTCTTGTAAAAATGTTGGCTACTTACTCAGTGTCAGTGTTCTCATACAAGCTTGGACACTCAAGTGTCAGTGTTCTCATACAAGCTGCTTCATTTTTCTGGGATTTATCCTTCTGTTAAGTGAGAAATCTAAAGTCACCATTCATCCCAGCTTTATGACTTTGTATCCTGACAAGATTAAGATATGCTTAAAGTTATACTTTAGGCAGTCTTCTAGATCTTAAAGAACCTCCAGATGTCTCCTCCTCTACCCTTAACAGCCTATCTTTCACCAAGGGCCTGTACCTATCAGGATGTCCACAAACTCATCTGTCATGGTAATTAATGTTTCTGTTGACCATTACAGCTTTTCTGAGGACCCATAGCTATTCATGCCAAATCTGGGGATAACTCTGTCTTTTGTCCTAGAATAAGTCCCGATTCATAGTAGATTGCATGACATGCCTCAAGAAATGGCAGTAAGGTGGTAAGTTAAAATGGGAAAATACCTTCAGTATATCTCTATGTTGTTCTATCTGTATCTGGTCAAGTTGTTGCGCTACTAACTATGAAACAAAAGTGTTCTTTGTCATCTACAAGCAAAGAGGGAAACAATGGTTTGTGATTTTGAATTGAGCTGAGTAACAGGTAGTACAAACAGCACCAGCAGATATTTGCAGGGTTTGGGGATGGTACTGATGCAGAAACACAAAGTTAATTTTATAATATAAATTGATTTTTGCATAATGGTATTGGAAACGAACTACTTTTGTACACAAAAACAGTTGCATGCTTAGCCAGTTGCTAATTTCTGGGTGGGAATTTAATTATGAACTTTTCCAACACATTTTGCTTAAGCTAAAAAATAAATGCTTTTGATTGCACAATTTCTATGGTTCTTTATTTTTACATATCTGTCTTTCCCTTCTCTCTTTCTTTGTATTCTAGCAGCATTGTCTTTTTAGATAGCATGGAGGTAGGGCGTTTGCCTTTCATGCAAGGTCATCAGTTCGAATCCCGGTGCCCCATATGGTCCCCCGTGCCTGCCAGGAGCAATTTCTGAGCATGGAACCAGGAGTAACCCCTGAGCACTGCCGGGTGTGACCCAAAAACCACACACACACACACACACACAAATATATATATATATATATATATATATATATATTGTGTTCTACTAAAAATTCCTTGTCTATAATTTCTTGAAAAAAATATTACTCTATTAAGACTAACATTATTGTGAAAACTGGAGTGAATCCTTGTTTTGCAACATATATAAAAGTAAGTTCAAGTTTAAAAATAATCTGAAAAAGTTTACAAAAAATTATAAAAGTAAAATCAAAGACCATTTTTTTTGGTCACGTCTGGTGGTGCTCAGGGGTCATTCCTGGCTCTGCACTCAGAATCAGTCCTGGCAGACTCTGGGGACTATATGGGATGCCGAGAATCGAACCTGGGTTCATCTCAGGTTAGCTGCATGCAAGGCAAATGACTTACTGCTGTTCTATCTCTCCGGCCCCAAATTAAGAACTTATATTCATAAAATACATGAAGGAAAACAGGCAGGACTCTCCATAATACTGAACTTGGAGGTGTCTAATGATTAGATTCCACTGACAAAACAGAAGCAAAAATAAATGAGGCTCCAAACTAAGAAGCATATGCACAGTGAAAGAAACAATCACTGCATAAAAAGACATCTGACTAGGAGAAAATACCTACCCTAAACAAAGGGCCAATATCTAATATATAAATCACTCATAAAACTCAGTGAGAAGACAGAGGGGACCACTTACATTAGCAGTCCAGGGGGCAAATGAGGGAGATATGGGATGCGTATTAGGAACAGGGGTGGAGAGAGGACATCATTGATGGTGAGAATGGCCCTGATTCGTTGTCACTATGTACCTTAAATATTACTGTGAAAGATTCATAATCCACTTTGGACACAATAAAAATTAAAAAAAAACTCAGTGAGAAAAAATATCTTCAAAAAATGTAAGAGTTGCTGAACAGGCTTCCTCAAAGTCATACATATGGCAAACAGGTAATATTGAAAAGTTAAAAAAAAAAAGATGTGTCACCACTGATTAACAGGGAAAGACAAATGAAAACCATGCGATACCAACCCATACCATATAGAATGACCTGTATCAAAAAAAGCTTGAAATAAGAACTAGAGAGAATAGAGATGTCAAGGCACATTTTGATTGTGGTTGGAACCCCAGTTCATTGACAGGTGCAGTTCTAGAGACGCCTGAGCACCTCTGCTGAGGTGGTCTGGATAGTCATTGGTACTACAGGGTCTGAGAAGTATGACATCGTTGGCTTCCAGCTTTGAACCACACTGGCCAGATTGGCAGAGAATTGCAGGGTGGAGCTTCTGAGATACAGAACAGCTTGGGATACTCCCAAAGTAAACTTAAAAACAAAAAAATTAAAACATCTCATAAGGGCTGAAACAACCAGTTCTGGCATGCTGTGAGAAAGGAATACTTATTCATCGTTGATGAACTACCATCTAGTTCCATGTCTCTAGAACACAGCTTAGATTTCTCAACAAATTAAAATAGAACACTACATATATTCTCCAAAACATAAAATATTCATTTCATATGCAATCATATGTTCATCTCAACACTGTCTACAACTTTTCAAGATCTGAAAAGAATTCAAATGCCTGATGAGAGATAAGTGTGTGAGAATATTATGGACTATTATATAGTTTTAAAAATGCAATATTGCAATTTGCTACAACTTGAAACTTGAGGGTATCATGTTCAGTAAATCAGAAAGAGAAATACAAGTACTTCATGATATCCTTGTGTAAGAAATGAAAAAAAAGGGGAATAAAAAATTGCTGGAAGTGAAGAGGGAAGTGGTTAGGAATAGAGTGAACCAAACGTGACAGTGATGGTAGGGTTTTGGCTCTTTGGTGGTGGTGAAGGCATATTAACTTTAAGTTTATTCTGTGGGTTCAGGATTTTTATATCTTACTGGTCATGGCCTACATGCTCAAGCCCACACAGCAAAGCCTACAGAAACATAATCAAAAGGGGAGTTAAAACATGAAATACAAAAGGAGGGCTTTGGAAAGAAGGAAAAAATACATGGATGTCTGTCTCAAGACAGCAAAAAAAGAGATAGGAGTGTCTGTACCAAGGGATGGCCAGATCCTGAGACATCTGTGCAAGGCAGTGTCTGCTGGTTATCTTCCAGGGAGTCCATTCCATGTGTTAACAGGGCTCCAGTCATGTTAAGAATGCTGTTCCAAGATCTTTGCCTTGGGTCCTGGGGCTACTGGAAAGTTTCCCCAAAACCTAAAGCTATAACTCACCTCAAGCCTGTAGCAGCTTAGAAGTTTCCTAACCCTTTCCCCTCCTTTCTTAGATACTGCTCCCCTTCACATTCCCAGGCGAGATTCCGAGAAAACAAAATGTCAGCTTGTACTGCAGAGTGGTCAAGACATCCTTGATATGAAGGCTGTTCTGTTTTCCAGCCAAACAGTATTAT